>CM060334.1:53565224-53572724 GCA_030674155.1 Stramonita haemastoma
GAGAGGGGGGGAGAGAGAGAAGGGGGGGTAGAGGGGGGGGGGGGGAGGAGGGGAGGGGAGGAAAAAAAGGGGGAGAGAGGGGGGGGGGGAGGGAGAGGGGGAGAGAGAGAGGGGGGGGGGGGGAGGGAGAAGGGGGGGGAAAAGGGGGAAAGAGGGGGAGGGGGGGGGGGGAGGGGAGAGGGGGGGGGGGAAAGAGGGGGGGAAAAGGGGGGGGGGAGAGGGGGAGGGGGGAGGGGGGAGAGGGGGGGAGGAGGGAGAGGGAGGAGAGGGGGAGGGGGGAGGGGGGGGAGGGGGGGAAAAGGAAAAGGGGGGGGAGAGAGAGAGAGAAAGAGAGGGGTGAAAGTTGAGAAAAAAAGTTTCAATTTATTTAGTTCGTAACTATGCATGGGAAAAAAAAATAAATTTAAAAAATTTTGAAGAAAAAAAAACGGAAAAAACCCCTCCCCAACATTAAAAAAAAAACCCCAAAATTTAAAAAAGGGTTTTACAGTAATTATTAAGTGGCGTTGGTAAATTGGGGTAGGATTTGTGGGGTGTACGGATAACTTTAATCCTTGTGAGGAATGCTTTCTTTCTTTTCCCCTCTTTTCTCTTTCTCTTCTTTCTCTTCCTCTCTCTCTCTCTTCTCTCTCTCTCCTCTCTTCTTTTCCCCTTCTCCTTTCTTCCTCTCTGTTGTTGTGCTTTGCCTGCGAGCGTGCATGCGTGATGAGTTGTTTGTATGATGTATGTATGTTGTATTTTGTATGTTTGTTGTAGTTTATGAATGTAGAATGTATGTTGTATGTTGTTGTTTGTTTTGTGTTTTGTTTTTGTGGTTTGTGGTGTGTGGGGTTTGTGTGTGTGTTGTGGGGGGTTTTTTGTGTGTGTTGTGGTGTGTGTTGTGTGTGTGTGTGTGTGTTGGTGTGTGAGCCCTACGGTAGGAGGGTTTTACGTGTATTTTTATATATTATCACAAATGTTGATTTTTCTTTTTTTTTTATAATCTTGTTTTCTTTTTTTCCCTTTGTTTTCTTTTTTTGTTTAGTTGTAAAATTGTTGTAGAAAAGTATTTTTGGGTGGTTTTTTTGGTTGCAAATTTTTGTTATTTCATTATGTTTTTTGGTTGCTTTTTATTATTAACGCTTTCTTTTTTTTTATAATAAAAATTTTTTTTATTGTGGCTTTATGTTCGTTTTGAAAGTTGTTTTTTTTTTTATTATTTAAAGTCCTTTTCCTTTTTTGTTTTTTGGTTGCATGGTTTTACTTTTAGACTTTTTATTTTATTTTTCCCTGAAAAGGGGGGGACTGGATGTAAAAAAATGATGCTTACTATTTCCTCAAAAAAAGAATTTGCCCTTCCCCTTTCCTTTCCTCTCTCCTTTTTTGTTTATCCAAAAACTCGAGTTTTATTCGTTAAAAAAAAACAACGGGGAAAGCAAAAAAATAATAAGTGAAAGAAAAAGGGAAGAGGAAAAAAGAGAAGAGAAAGGGTAATGACGGTAGCTAGAGAGAAGTATCATCTGCATAGTGTTGTGTTAAAACGCTCAGCCTTAGGTAATTAGAAAGCTGGTTTCTGTATTGTTTTGTTTTGTTTGTTTTCTTTTCATTAGCTAATAGACTGTGGAGTTCTTGTTTGCTTCGCTGTGAAAGTAATTTGTACTTCAGTAGTATATAACATGCAAGCTGAGGGTGTGAAAGTAGTTAAGAGTTTGTACGTCAGTAGTATAATTATGACGTGTAGGTGATGCTGTGGAAGTAATTGCATTTAATGTTGTACTTTTGTTTATTTTTATTTTATTTATTTACATTATTTTATTCTTTTATATCGAGGATAATGGGATAAGCACTTTTGTGGGGTTTTTTTTTACATTCAGTCCCCGTGTGTATGCAGTTTCGTAAATGTCATCTGTTCCCACCGGCACACGATGGCCTACTCTTACGAAAAGCGGAACAGGATTTAACGTGTGCGCAAGATGTTCTTCGTGCGTTCACACACGGGGCCTAGGTTTAGAGTCTCATCCGAACGACTTTGGGGGAGAGTGGAGTCAGCACTGATGCTAACTCTAGGAGAAAAAATCTTCTCGAACGGGAATCGAACCCGGGTCGTCAAATTGCGAGCGCAATGCTCGGACCACAAGGCTATCCCGTCCCCCTACTTCAGAGGTATGTGACGTGTAGGTCGATCTTTTCACACACATTTTCAATTCACACAGAATTTCAAAGTAGTGCTGACCCTTATATAGATTTCTTTGTATTGAGTCATATATCGAGGTTTTACAGTTTAACTCCTTCCCGCAGCCGAGGACACTGAATGATGAGAGAGTAAACAGCATCGAGCGTGGTTAAAAGTTGGATGGGTGACCGTTTGTGTGCCTTGGCTTCAGTACAGTTCCCCGAGTTCGCCCAGCTGTAAATAGATATCTGCTCTGTTCAGGGTCAAGGAAGGTAAAGCAGCAAGGGAGTGGAGATGGGCACCGCCCTCAATATGCTGGACCCTAGAGAAGCTGAGGTCTCTGATGCCTCGCTCCTTTATGACCGCATAGGTTGTGAGACACCTTTACTTTTAAATTTTACCAGACCTTTAGACCAGCTATCCATTGGTTTCATACAAGCAGATAGAAAGTTCAGCGACATAGAGAAAAACATGGCTATAAAGACAGCTACTTTTAAAGGACAATGGCCATGATGACCTGTCTCAGTGACTTCATTACACTGTAGACTGCGAGCTGGCGAACCTGTCTGTCAATCTTTGTTTGTTTGTCTCTGTATGTTGTTTGTCTGGTTTTGTGTGTGTGCGTGTGTGTGTGTGGAGGGGGGGAAGGGCTGCATGTGTGTGTGTGTGTGTGTGTGTGTGTGTGTGTGTGTGTGTGTGTTGTGTGTGTGTTGTGTGTTGTGTGTGTGTGTGTGTGTATGTGCTTGTGTCTGTGTGTACATATGTGTATCTGTCTGTCTATCTGTCTTTCTGTCCGTCTGTCTGTTTGTCTGCCTCTGTCTCTATCCCCCTCCCCCCTCCTTCTCCCTCTCTCTCTCTCTGTTTCTCTCTCTCTGTTTCTCTCTCTCTCTCTCTGTTTCTCTCTCTCTCTCTCTTCTCTCTCTCTCTCTCTCTCTCTCTCTCTCTCTCTCTCTCTCTCCTCTCTCTCTCTCTCTCTCTCTCTCTGGACAGATGCAAGATGATAGACAAGAAGGAGGTGGTATAATAAAAGAGAACACGGCATAAAGAAAGAGAGGGATACAAAATATAGAATTCCTATGACAGAATTCATAGAACATGGAAATGTTATTACATTTTATGCTGACAGGTCCCGGTATCTCCACAAGGAAAGAGTCTAGATAGGTAAAGGTAAAGGTAAAGGTGTCCTATTACCTATGTGGTCTTTGGGGAGCGAGGCGTCAGAGGACCTCAGCTTCTCTAGGGGCCAGCATGTTGAGGGCGGTGCCCATCTCCTCTCCCTCGCTGCCTTACCTTCCCTGACCCTAAAGAGGGCAGGTACCCATTTACATATGGATGAACTGGGGGGCTGAGAGAGAGATAGATAGTGATAGAGAAAGAGACAGACAGACAGACAGACAGAGAAAGACAGACAGACAGACAGACAGACAGACAGAGACAGAGGCAGATAGATAGAGAGAGACAGAGAGACAAATAAAGAAGAGAGAGAACGTTACCTTGAAACTTTGTATTGTGTTAACAGAATTGGCCAGCTTTTATGAGGGTAGGCTGCAAGTGGAACTCACATAAAATCTTGAAAATGCGATCAGTCTGGCGGCGCAGTAGTGTACTTTTGTATTGCAGACCCCTTTTTTTTTTTTTCTTCATTCTTCGTCGAACGCTTAGGCAATTACTATTGCTATTACGTCGTACGACCAAAAGTGCTTTGCGCTGCTGTTTAGCGCCTGAGAAACCAGGCTGAGCGTATTGACTATGGCGTGGAATAAACTGGTTTTTTTGGATATCTTAGTAAAAATAGGGATATACAGCTTTGACTTTCACTAATGCTATCATTTTGCGTATTGCTACCGTTTTTACCAACAGTGAAGGTAGCTGCATTCACATTTCTGGGGTATACGCTCAATATCCTATTTTCGTAGCTTTCCAAAAGCTGACATGAAGTATGGGGATCTTGAACGTGCATATTGTATCTTTATGTTAGAGCACTGGCAGGTCTGCACTCGAAAAGTCATCATCAAAATCTTCACACTTAATTAACGAGACCCTGCTACCAAGATTAAAAACTCACGACTTCATGGACCCATGGAATCGAAGTTGAACAGTCTTAGCCACTTAGCAATAGCGCTTTGATTTCTTTTTCTTTTATTTTACAAGATTTAGCGCTATATAAACTATATGTATTTGTATTATTTTTTTTTAGTCTTATTTAGTCATTTATTTATCTTTTTTTTATTATTAGTCCATCAAACATAGCATCTGACAGCAGAAACATAATTTTGCCAAGGCTCAGAAGATCACACAATCACATTTGACATACATTTCCGTCACACCATTACGCATTCTATGAATATTTATTCAAAACGTATTGCACTGTATTGTTATCACAAAGTAGCTGCAATTGTATGGTGATACCCACTGGCGACATGGATTGCAAAGATACCTCTTACGGATGCGCTGGGCCTGACTTGTCAGGCGTTTAACGGCAGCACAATCGTGGTAGTGTCTACCATAATTATTATATTTTGCTTGTTTGCAATAAATGGTATGATCCACATGCAAATGTGTGTGGTAGCAGGGGTGCATATATAAAGTTATTATAAGAAGAGAATGTGCACTCATGAAATGTATATATTATTTTTATATATATATATATATATATATATATTATATATATATATATATATATATATATTATATATATATATATTATATATATATATATATATATATGTATATGTATACACATAAAAATATATATGTACATATACAGAGAGAGAGATATGAATGAATGAATGAACGAGATGAACGAATGAGAGAGAGAGAGAGAATGAGAGAGGAGGAGGAGAAGGAGGAGAGAGAGAGGGAGGAGAGAGAGAGGAGAGAGAGGAGAGAGAGGAGGAGGAGAGAGAGAGAGGAGAGAGAGAAGAGAGAGGAGAGAGAGAGAGAGACAGACAGACAGACAGACAGACAGACAGACAGACAGACAGACAGACAGACAGACAGACAGACAGACAGACAGACAGACAGACAGACAGACAGACAGAGAGACAGAGAGAGAGGAGGTAGAGAAAGAGACAGAAAGACAGACAACGACATGGAGAGAGACAAAGACAGAGACAAAACAAAAACAGAAAAGAAAGGAAAAAAACGTATACAAAATCTCCTCTTCACCTCAAGTCAAATTGCACAATGCAGGCTTTGAAAAGATCAGCCTTTATCTTTGCAACCAATCACTTTCAAATTTCAAAGGATATCTGCATACCTACATAAACTTTAAAAGGGAACGGGAGGGGGAAGGGGGGATGGGGGCAGCACGAGACAGCCTGGTGGTTAGACCTAGAGCGTTGTGCATTGCGCTCGTGATCTGCTGACCTGGGTTCGAATCTGTTCAATGGGACATTTTTGCTCCTGGAGTTAACATCAGTGCCGACTCCACTGCCCGCTAAAAATCCTTCGGAGGAAAATATAAACCGAGGTTCTGTGTGCGAAGGCAGTCACAACATCTCGCACACACGCGCAAACATGTTTTACTTTCTAAAAGAGTAGGCCATTGTGTGTGAGTGGGAGCAGCTAACCAAATTGACAAAAACAAAACAAAACTGCACACATACGAGGAAATGGATTAAAAAATGCTTACGAGGGCTTATTTTATTTATCATGAAAAAAGAATGATAAGAAATAATTAATATATTAATGTGTCAATGAATAAACTAATAAATAAAACATGAATATTTTTTTTTTTTAATCATCTAACAATCAATCAATCAATCAATGAATATATAAATGAATTAATAAATAGAATAAAAAATAAATAAATAAAATAAAAGATGAAAAAGTTGCACCAACAGTGCGTCATCCTGATCAAATTGGCAGCTCCTATGCCATCACCTGCACCATTGCAAGGTACTCACATAAGTTATGTAAAATTAAACCTCAGAGACTGTCCCTGAAAATAACCAAACAAAAACACCCCCAAAATCTCACAAGGGGATGCTAGGGGTCTGTCACCATTAAGTAAATCGTCCACACTTCTAAAACCTTAGTGCTATCAACTTCCTCTTTTCTATCTCTCTCTTTGTTTCTGCCTTGTTTCTGTTTTCATCCTGTCACCTCCTTTTTGTTTAGTTTCTGCCTTCCTGATCCAGTCTCCCATTCATTCTAAGTAAAAGATACAATGTTCTTCTGTTTCTGTTTGTTGAAATGTTTTAAACAATTAGATCTGGCGGAAAAAGAAAAGGTTTGTTGCATGTGCATTAGAAAAATGCGACCAGTAAACGATTCCCCTTTTCTTATTTCTTTAATGCCCAACTGCAGCATCGATTACAAAGAAAACGAAAATGAATATAGTTTTCTTCAGAGATGAAGCTATTTTGTGTTACGATCTTGATTTTGATCTCCTAAAACTTCGACACAAAAGCACTGCAAACTGGCGACAAAGTTAGTCATTATATTGGCAATTTTAGCACCTCTTAACACTAACTTTCTCCATCACAGTATAAAAATCTCCACTCTTTTTCCCCTGCAAAGTTCTCACATTTTAGGGGCTTGTTTTTTATACAACACATTTTTTTTTTATACATTTTGTGCTTTTTTTTTCTGTGTATTCATCAAACTCTCGGACAGCAACTATTGTTGTCTGTCATATGAGAGAAAATGTGTTGTGCTGCCGTGTTACGCACCTTCAGGGTATCATGTAAATGTTTGGAAGATTCTCATCTCTTGTTCCTCTGTAGAAGTCTCATCTACAGTGCCTTTTTCAGAGAACAAAATGGTTTACATGTTGTGCTCATTATCTTCTTCTTTGTCCGCATTGAATGCTCAGACAGCAACTATTGTTGTCTGTTATATGACAGAAAATGTGTTGCGCTGTCGTATTTAAGTGCCTGATAGCGTTCATGTAAACCAGTTACTAAAGCTGTTATGAGACTGTAAGAGGTAGTTACAAAGATGCCGTGTCTGTTAATTAAACGTGTGTGGTGTGTGTGTAGGACTTGCACCTAACGACTTTTTGATATTGCGCGAACAATAATTATTGTTTGTGCATTGTACATGTGGGTTGCTTGTGTGTGTGTGTGTGTGTGTGTGTGTGTGTGTGTGTGTGTGTGTGTGTGTGTGTGGTGTGTGTGTGTGTGGTGTGTGTGTGTGTGTGTGTGTGTGTGTGCAGGGGATGGAGTGAGAGTATCAATTGTAAGTTAAGCAGTGGTCATATCAGATCATGTTTTACATTAAATTTTGAAAATAAATCATGGTTACGTTCCAAAAATAAAACCAGGATGCAAATCAGAACAGCACTGAAATAAAAACCTACAAACTTAAGGCAATTAAAGACGTATCATTGTCTGTTTTTCGAG
>CM060334.1:53595224-53597724 GCA_030674155.1 Stramonita haemastoma
ATGTATGTATGTGTGTGTGTGTATGTGTGTGTGTGTGTGTGTGTGTGTGTGTGAGTGTGTGTGTGTTTGTGTGTGTGTGTGTTTGTGTGTGTGTGTGTTTGTCTGTACATGTACGTGTACGAGTGTATCTGCGTGTGCAAGTGTCTCTGCGTGTTTTATATGCGCGCCCACGTGTGCACACGTACGTTTGCTTTTTTTCTGAGCGCACACGCTAGACAGAGACTCGTTTCCTTTATTGAAAATGACATTATTTTCTTACAGGAAAACCTGACTGAATCGTCAGCAGAAACAAAAATGGGAACGAAATGAAATCAGCGATCAGTAAAACCATATAAGATATATATTCATACACCTCCAAATACGGATATTACTTAATAGTCATTATTAAACTGTCCTGTCGCAATAAATTATCATTATAATTAGCATTATTAGCATAACCCTTCGGATGACACTATAAACAGAGGCCCCGTGTGCGAACGCATGCAGGACATCTTTGCGCACATGTCAAATCATGTTCCGCTTTTCGTAAAAATAGACCATTGTGTGCCGGTGGGAACAGATGAAAAGATTTACAAAACTGTATACACACAGGGACTGAATGTAAAAAAAAGCACATGAGTGCTTATTCCAGTATCCTCGATATAAAAATGAATCAATAAATAAATAGTTATAATACGCACTACAGTTGCATATAACATATCGAGCGTACTCCAGTTTCAGACCTCAGTCTCTAGTAGATAGTCATACATTTTTAAACGTACTTTATCAACAACAAGTGCACTGAAAGTAAAAAGTATGGCATTTTATTCCGGTCAAAAATGAGAAAGATCAATCATCACTGTTATTTTGGTCTTCTTCTTTCTGTTGTTACGTACTTTTTTTAAAAAGCTTGTGTGTGTTGCATCTTGTTAACTTTATTATTGTTCAGCTTGCTACGTTTCCTTATTTATTGTTATATTGTCATTCCTGCTGCATCCTAAGAGAAAAAAAACATATCTGTCCGAGCAGCACAAAAAGCTTAAGTAAGTATTCTGAATTTCTCTTTTTTTTCTCTCTCTTCTTACTGATGTCTGGTATCCAAGACAGTCATGTTTGTATCTTTTATCGAAGGCAATAAAGTGTTGTTGATCTGATTCTACGCAAAGATGACATTTTTACTTTGTCTGATCTAGTTACTTTGTTTGTTTGTTTTTTTTGCTTGTTCAGAAATGGTGGCTTCCCAACAGATTGTTCATCTCTTTCGTTTTCAGATATAAGTATTTACAGTGCCAACAAATATAAGAAACAATACAATAGTTAATATATCATTGCCCCTTTTTGGATGCTGCGGGTCTGTCAGTATAAATAGCGGTCCCAAACATAAAAATGTGACGCTCCACCACGAAATGAGTCGCTTAGCACATTACCCAATTTTGGGCTAGGAGCCTTTAAAGGCAGGTGGGGGTCAAGTTGTCAATTTTGAGATTTTGATTGATTATTAAACTAGATCTGTTTATTTACCTTATGATGAAATATCAAGGCATAATTTTTATTCCTTTTGTTTTTAAATATGCTTTGAAATTACCAAACCACTCATTCTGACAACCTGTTACTAAAATAAACTTGCCCGTTTCTCATTTTGTCCCATCCTGCAGTCGATCATTTCAATTTGTAATAATGTTGCACAGAATTGTCCGATTTTCAATCTGTTTTTTGTATTTGATAGCCACTTTATTGCACATTAATAACATGTCAATAACTTAAAATTGACCTCAGGTGCACTCCGTCTCATTATGTGGTGGAGCGTCACAAATATTCTGTGTGGGGAATTCCCTCTTTTCTCTCCCTCTTTTTGTTTCTGCCTTGCTATTATTTTCTTTCTGGAACCTCCTTCTTTTCTATTCTCTGCGTCCATCGTCCATTCTCCTGCCTTTTTCCCAGATAGACAAAAAAATATAACTATTCTCTCCCATTCCTAAGTCGAGCCTGGTTGTCAGGCGCTTAATATCCGCGCAATACATTTTTGCTCACATGTGATAGATAATATCAGATGCTGTCTGATCATCTGACGACTACGATGACGAAGATGACGACGAGAAGGAGGAGGAGGAAGAAGAAGAAGAAGAAGAAGAAGAAGAAGAAGAAGAAGAAGAAGAAGAAGAAGAAGAAGAAGAAGAAGAAGAAGAAGAAGAAGAAGAAGAAGAAGACGGAGGAGGAGGAGGAGGAGGAGGAGGAGGAGGAGGAGGAGGAGGAGGAGGAGGAGAGAGGAGGAGGAGAGAAGGAGGAGGAGGAGGAGAAGAAGAAGAAGAAGAAGAAGAAGAAGAAGAAGAAGAAGAAGAAGAAGAAGAAGAAGAAGAAGAAGAAGAAGAAGAAGAAGAAGAAGAAGAAGAAGAAGAAGAAGAAGAAGAAGGAGGAGGAAAAGGAGGAGGAGGAGGAGGAGGAGGAGGAGAAGAAAAAGGAGGAGGAGAAGAAGAAGAAGAAGAAGAAGAAGAAAGAAGAAGAAGAAGAAGAAGAAGAAGAA
>CM060334.1:53612737-53620237 GCA_030674155.1 Stramonita haemastoma
GCTATTTCAACCAATCTACCAAACTAAACCTGATTATTTCCTTTTCTCCTATTGATTCGTGTCTAAAACAGGACGGCCGGTAAAAAGAATTCGGCTTACAAACACATCCTCCCACCCACAGTTTTATAAATTTCTTAGAGAGCCCTTCGCGACAAACTGCTTGATAGCTTTCTGACACGAACCAATTCTCCCTCTTTCTCTCTCCCCCTCTCTCTTCCCCCCCCCCCCCTCATCCCTCCACACCTTTCTCCCCTGTGGCGGTTGTTGGGGGTCCTGTCTGTATAAATAGCTTCCTCACCTACTGGAATTTCTGTGTTAGGAATTGTCTTATTTCTTTTGCTTCATGGTCTTTGTTTCTGCTTTGTCCTTTTTTTTTTCTTCTTCCTGTCATCCCTATTCTTTAGTATTATTGTCTGCTGTTTTGGTTCATTTCTCCTGACCTTTTTTCCAGAAAGATTTAAAAGATGTTTGTTCCACAGCGAAGATGGATGAGCTGGGCCTGACTTTTCCGGCGCTGAATTGATGGTAGTTAAACGTATTTTTCGTTCGTATGACAGACAACAATATGTAGTTATTGTCTGAGAAGAAAAGGTTTCTCTGTCTCTGTCTCTGTCTCTGTCCCTGTTTCTGTCCCTGTCTCTGTCTATCTGCCTCTGTCTCTCTCTGTGTGTCATTCTCTGTCTTTCTGCTTCTCTGTCTCTCTCTCTCTTTCTCTCCACCTCTCTGTAACCCCTCTCACTATGTCGTTCTCTCTCTATCACATAATGAGAGATAGAAAAAGAGAAAGGGAAATAAACAAACAGACACACATACAGAGAGACAGACAGACAGACATGCATAACAAATTACAAGCACAGGCAGATAGACAGACAGAGAGAGACAGAGAACATATTTCAGAGCAATAAATAATAATAATACACTACATTTGATTTATTTTCAAATTTCTTTAAAAAGATGTGGTTCCTCTTACTAAGAATCCCCTACAGAAAACGACAGGTAGCAAATAATTCATACTGCAATAAGCAAAAGCATGCTTCAGTAACACAGTTAAAAACACAAACTGGTCACAAGGAAACAGTTTGTTATGAATAATATAATATCACAACACGCACTTGAATACCTAATCAACTCCATGCACAACATACTGAGAACGAAAGCATCACGTTAGTAAAAAATAATAGCACAGACAAAAGCATACAAACCTCCCATACACACACAGTCATACACACAATCACATACACATACACATACACGCACATACAGACACATACACACACACACACTCTCTGTCTGTCTGTCTGTCTGTCTGTCTGTCTGTCTCACTCTCTCTCTCTCTCTCTCTCTCTCTCTCTCTCTCTCTCTCTCTCTCCTCTCTCTCTCCTCTCTCTCTCTCTCTCTCTCTCTCTGTGTATCTTATCTATCTATCTATCTATCTATCTATCTATCTATCTATCTATCTATCTATCTATCTATCTATCTATCTATCTATCTGTTTATCTATCTGTCTCTCTCTCTCTCTCTCTCTCTTTCTCTCTCTCAGTTTTTGAATGAGTGCAATTTTATCAAATACCTATTGTCTTTCTAGCCTTATTGCTTCTCTGTTGTTTGCTACTGGGTATTGTGTCTTGTTCTTGGTATTAGGATCATCATTGGTGTTGTTCATTGGTTAGAAGAGTTTTCATCTATCTTAATTTTATCACTGATAAGGGCGGGGACTGGATTTAAAAAAGCACAGGAGTGCTTATTCATTATGCTCGAAATAAAAGAACATTACCTTGCCTTGCCTTTATCTCTTACACATACACACACGTACACAAACATACACTAAACAACACAACATAGAAATAGTGTGTTCATGTGTGTATATGTGAATCTATGTGTGTGTGTGTGTGTGTGTGTGTGTGTGTGTGTGTGTGTACGTGCGTGCGTGCGTGCGTGCGTGCGTGTGTGCGTGTGTCTGTGTGTGCATGCGTCCGTGCATGTGTGTATATGTGTGTGCGTAAGTTTTTCATTGTATTAGTTTTAGTTTATTGTGTCTCATTTATTGCTCTGAATTGACATAGCATTGTTGCAGTTCAATAATATTGATATAAAGTTGTGTTTGTTCCTGGACAGATGGCTTAATGAAAAAAAAAAACATTTGTTTATTTTATGTATCTTTCGAAACCAAAACTTTTTTAGTTGAATCTTAATTTGATACATTACTACATCCACCGCTACACCACCACAGTAATAAAAAACAGTCTAATACGTTTGGGGGAAAAGATCTTGTTGTTGCCAAAACTTGTTCAAAAAACTTAAAATTCACCCCTTAAAAACGTTCAAAGAGGTCGTTATTTTTTAATGATTTTTTCAACGGAATTCAGACATTAAGGTCTTGTAGCACGAACACCAGAAAACTTTTCCCTATTTGGTTTTTTGTCATGTCGGTAATTTCGAGCTTAAGGTAATCGCAGACTCAGTGCTTTTCATGGCAGTAATGATAAATAAGACACACTCCTTCTTTCCGGAAAAAAAAGTAGAGAATAGAGTTTTATGTACTTATTTACTTTCAGATAAATATATGCAGATAGATAGATACATACATACACACACATACACGCTCATGCACATGATTATACATTCAAAGGCACACATACACAGCACACGCACAAACACACCCACACATATATATATATATACATACATACATACATACATACATACATACATACATACATACATACATACATACATACATACATACATACATACATACATACATACATACATACATACATACATACACACACACACTCATGCACATGATTATACATTCAAACGCACACATACACAGCACACACACACACACACACACACACACACACACACACACACACACACACACACACACACACACACACACACACACACACACACACACACACACGCACGCACAAACATACACCACCACCACCACCACCACCACCATAACCACCGTAGTAAACAAAAACCGCCTGATTAGTTTAGCGAGAATGCTCAGTCTTGAAGTCAAAACTGGTCGGAAGATGAAAACATCCCCCCTAAAAAGGTGAAAAAAAAAAACTGAAAGAGATCATCATTATTTTTTAAAAGATTAACCAAGGAGCTGAAGACATCATAGCCTTGTGACACGGACACTAAGAATGTTTTCCTATTTGTTTTTCTTAGGTTTCATGTTGGCAATTTTAAACAGAAATTAACTGCAGACTTTGCCATCTTGACAGCGATGTTAAGACCACTGGCTTTTATCCTGAGAATGTTGAGAATGAGCTTGTACAATATACATGCTTCATCTATGACACATATACCTATAGCTGTTTTTAGACAAACGCGCACTTGAGCACGCACAAGCGTGCACACACACACACATACACGCACGCGCACGCGCACACACACGCATGCACACACACATGCACACACACACACATTTTTGCTTTTCGAGCAAAATTTGCAAAAAATATACAATGTATATGCGGTGAAAAACTTTCAAATATTCATGTTTTGTATCACTGTTCAGGTTTTAAAAAGTTCCTACCATCATTTCAAAATAAGTCCCTACACGAGGTTCTTACGAATCCAAGGCTATTGTGTGAGATAGCATTATCCCTGATGCGATCCCCAGTAGCTTCATTTTTGTAAAAATTGACAATGCGTCTGCTACAGATTTGAAATCAGAATGATTCCAAATGTTCAGGTTCTGCTGTTAGCATAGTTTTGTTGCTATTGTTGTTGTTCTGAGGGTTGTTCTTTTTGTGTTTCTTAGCCTTGTTTTATTTTTTTATTTTTTGTATTGTTTGGAATTAGTATCTTGCTACATCTTCCATCTCATCACCCCCCTCCCCTCCCCCCCCCCCACTCTCCCCGTCTAATATCACATTAAGTGAACAGACGTAAAATTGAAGACATACACATACACACATACACAGACACAGACACACACACACTCACACACACAAACACAGACATACACACACATACACACACAAGCGAACGCACGCACGCACACACACACACACACACACACACACACACACACACACACACACACACACACACACATACACACACACAGACCATTAACACGCGCATACACACACCCGTCCGCGCAACGAACGCGCCGCCCAACTGATTAGAAAATTATTCCGAAAATCACATTCTAAAGATTGACAGGCATGTTCATGATCGACTTTTTCTTTAAGGACAAAAGGCCTCATGGTCTTGTCAAAGTAAAAAAAAAAAGAAATATCTTCTTCTTCTTCTTCTTCTTCTTCTTCTTCTTCTTCTTCTTCTTCTTCTTCTTCTTCTTCTGCTTCTTCTTCTTCTTTAAAATTCTTCTTTGCAATTTTTCTTCGTATTTCTTCTTTGCAATTCTTCTTCTTTGCAATTGTCCGTCGCAATTCTTCTTCGCAATTTATCTTCACAATTCTTGTTCTTCTGAATTCTTGTTCTTCTTAAATTTCCTTCGCAATTCTTCTTCGAAAACTCAGACAGCAAGTATTGTTGTCTGCCATATGAACAAAAATGCATTGCTCTTCCATTAAGCTCCTGAAGAGTCAGAACCAGTGCATGCAATTTCTGCGTTGGAGAGAAGTTAAAGTCTTTTCTTGTACTGTTTTTTTCCAGACTTTGAATTAGCCATCTGTAATCAGGATGGCCATATTGACAATGTTTATGGAAATTGCATTGGGAACACAAGCAACAGAATAAGAACAAATATTTTTACGAACAAGCACACACAGGTTACTGAGAGAGAGAGAGAGAGAGAGAGAGAGAGAGAGAGAGAGAGAGAGAGAGAGAGAGAGAGAGAGAGAGAGACAGACAGACATACAGACAGACAGACAGACAGACAGACAGACAGAGAGGGAGAGAGAGAGGGAGAGAGAGAGAGAGAGAGAGAGAGAGAGAGAGAGAGAGAGAGAGAGAGAGAGACAGAGACAGAGACAGAGACAGAGACAGAGACAGACAGACAGACAGACAGGCAGACAGACAGAGAGGGAGAGAGAGGGGGAGAGAGAGAGAGAGAGAGAGAGAGAGAGAGAGAGAGAGAGAGAGAGAGAGAGAGAGAGAGAGAGAGAGAGAGAGAGAGAGAGAGAGAGAGAGAGAGAGAGAGAGAAACAGACAGACAGACAGACAGACAGACAGACAAACAGACAAACTGACTGACAGGGACATAGATAACGATTGATGTTCAGGATTCTTATACATCGGATGCGGAGAGAAAGCACCACTTAGAGAGAGAAATGGAAAAATAAATGGAGGGGGACGGAGGAGAGAGAAGGGGTGTGTTTGTATGTGTGTGTGTGTGTGTATTTCTGTGTATGTGTGTGTTTGTGTGTGTGCGCGTGCGTGCGCATGTGCGTTTGTGTGTGTGTGTGTGTAGGGGGGGGGCAGTGCTTGCACACATGCTCAAAATATGGACATACTGCCCATACTCTGTCCTACCATCAGTAATTGTATTACCTTTAGTGTTTTCACATACTTTAGTTATATATAAGCTCCCTGAACGTAAACTTTTGAACTTCTCAGAAAACACAGAACCACGACAACAACAGACCCTCCCACCCCTCATCTCCCAGCGGACTCGCCCCCCCCCCCCCCCCCCCCGTCCTTTGTGGACTGGTTTCGTGAGTTAGCTACATGTCACTCCTGCGCTACTTACTTCTGAATTCCTGCAGCAGTGCCATTCTGCCTTGTTAAGTTCTGTTACCTTTTTTTTCCCCTGTGAGAGCAGACAGAAACCATGCCGTGTGAAGTTGGTGAAAGGGTTTTGTAGTATCTGGTCTGTGCAGCATCACTTTTGTCTTACTGTGTATGCATGTACTCATGGCTGTTTTTGCTTGTTCCCTTGTTTAACCATTCTGGGGTTGCCTTTCTTTTTTGTTGAGAGCTTAGACACCAACTGTATAATGATGTATGTCTATGAGCAAAACTGCCTTGCACTGTTGTTATGGTGTGACAAGTCAGGTCTAGCACATCTGACTTCTGTGTAGGAGAAAAAGGATGTTGTCATTTGACTGAGTTTTTTTAATTGACATTCAACCAGCTGCTTGTACTGAGTGTGACCGTACTGACAATAATTTTGATAATTGCAAATGTAACACAAACAACAGAAAAAGAAGAACTACTGATCATTCAAAAATTCCAGGTCTGATTCAGAGAAAGGAAGCAACAGTGAAAGGGAGAGAGAAAGAGACAGAGACACAGAGAGAGACTGCTTGTGTGTGTGTTTGTGTGTGTGTTTGTAGAAATAAATTAAAAACAAAAAAATATACACACATTTTATCAATGTGTATGTATTTAGTCATGTATATGTACGCATGTAGGCATACTTGTACACAGACCCATCTGCATGAGCCTGTTCACCACACCATATCATGTACTCTATAATCATATAATGTCATGTCATCAGTACCACTGTTTCCTTTCTATCCACACACCTTAGTTATCTATAACCTCTCCGCACATTAACTTTTGAACTTCTCAGAAAAAAAACCCAGAGCCATGACAGCAGACCCCCCAGTGATGATCCCCAGCAATTCCCATTTGTGATACTGACTTCGTGAGTCTGTTTCATGTCACTCCTGCCTCCTTTACTTCTGAATTCATGCAGCAGTGTTATTCTGCCTTGTTAAGTACTGTTAGCTATTTCCCCTGTGAGTGTGGATAGAGACCATGTCGTGTGAAGCTGGTAAAAGGTTTCTGTAGTATCTGGTTCTTACTGTCTCACTTTTGTCTTACTGTTTCTATGTTCACAGTTTCTGTTGCTGCTCGTTCCCTTGTTAACGTTCTTGGGTCGCCATTTTGTTGTTGTTTAACATTCATTAATGTAGTTTTATTTATCACACTAGAAGCGAAAATGCGTTGAACTGCTATTAAGTGCCTAACAAGTCAGGTCCAGTGCATCCAAAGTCAGCCTTGATGACAAATGAAGTTTTGTCTTTCTAACATTTTTTATTGGCTTTTAATGATCCATTTATATTCAGGGTGGCTGTATTGATGATGACTGTGGTAATCCACTAAGAGAGAGAGAGAGAGAGAGAGAGAGAGAGAGAGAGAGACAGAGACAGAGACAGAGACAGAGACAGAGACAGAGACAGAGACAGAGAGATGACACTGCACAGGCACAGAGAGGGATAATTTGTGAACATGTGCCTGTGTCTGTGCCTGTGTATTAGTTTGTGCGCGCGTGTGTGTATGTGTGTGTGTGTGTGTGTGTGTGTGTGCGTGCGTGCGTGCTTGCGTGTGTGTTTGTGTGTAAAAACACAGAACCAGGGCAACAGACATCCTCCTTCCTCCCTAGCAGTTCATTTTTGGACTTATTTTGTGAGTCTACTCTTGTATATCGCGCTGTGCCTGCTTCTGAATTCATGCAGCAGTGTTATTCTGCCTTGTTAAGTACTGTTAGCATTTTCCCCTGTGGGTTGTGTGTATGAAGACTGGGAGGGTGTCGTGGAAAGTTGGAAAACAGGCTTTTGCAGT
>CM060334.1:53657710-53665210 GCA_030674155.1 Stramonita haemastoma
AGACACAGACACAGACACAGACACACACACACACACACACACACACACACACACACACACACACACACACACCACACACACACACCACACACACATACACACACCTTTATTATGCATTATTCTGACAACAAGAACTTCTAAAGGGAGATAAATGAGAATAAATGAGGAACCACGAAACTTAATCTGCCCACCTCTTCTGACTCCGCCCTCCCATCTCTCCCATTTATATATAATTAAATTATTTAGGTTCTACATATGTAGAATTATCTGAAGGGGAATTTGAAAAGAGTGCATCGCTATGATTTTAACAGCTTCTGTTGTTTTTGTTTTATATCTGTTCGTTTTTCCATGTGTTTTTGTTTTCCTTTTACGGAGCGGGAGGGGCGGGGTGTTCTTCAAACTGTTTTACAAGGACAACTCTCCTTTTGCCATGGGCTCTTTTACCTGCGCGAAACGCGTATATGCACACGGGAATTCGGTTCATCGTGTGTGTGTGTGTGTGTGCATTCGAATTTGTCAAAACTGTAAATTGATGCTGATTGTGTGTTGTGTGGGTCGAGTGCAAGCGCTTTGATTTGTTTTTGCAAGATATTAGCGCTATACAAATTCCATGTATTATTATTATTATCATTATCATTATTATTATTTTTTTTTTATTATTATTATTATTATTTTATTATTATTATTATTATTATTATTATTTTATTATTATTATCCGAAAGACTAGCGCTCAGATCGCCACTCACTGTCTAGTGGACGAAGAATAAAACATTCTGAGGCACAAACGCGCATTCAATCACAACTACTTTCGATCTTTCCATCTTCCAAATACGATAATAAAGTCTTTGAAACCGAACTGTCCGCTTTCTAGGCAAGTCCATTACCTCTAGACCACCAATCCATAGCACAACAGACAAAGAAAAACATTCTGAATGTAACGGAGGCATAACACGCAATAAAGAACAAAGGAGATTTTCGGGGAGCGGTAGCGTTGCGAATCCTCTTAGAGAGAAAGAAAGCGTTTCCTCTACGGTGTTCTATCTCATTAGACAGAGTGGATGAACATCATGAATCGAACACGTTTAGGTGAGGCAAGGGCTTTTTGTATCATCATCATGTCGGGGTTCCGTTTTGATAAAAATGTTTTTCTATTGTGACATAATCTTATCGTTACTTCATTGGTTTTCTTCTCTGTTTAGTGTGTATGTGTGTATGATTGACTGGTCTAATTTTTTCTCTGTCCGTTTGTATGTGTGTCTGTCTTGTGTGTGTGTGTGTGTGTGTGTGTGTGTGTGTGTGTGTGTGTGTGTGTGTGTGTGTGTGTGTGTGTGTGTGTGTGTGTGTTTGTGTGTGTGTGTGTGTGTGTGTGTGTGTGTGTGTGTGTGTGTGTGTGTGTCGTGTGTGTGTGTGTGTTGTTGAAGTCAAGTCAAGTCAAGTCAAAATGATCTCTATTGAGGGTAAAAGATTAAGTTTACACAACTTGTTTCTTCATCCTGCCCTCACAAAGAAAATCATGTAAATTGACTTCTAAAACATTCAAAGAAAAATATCAAACTGTGTGTGTGTGTGCGTGTGTGTGTGTGTGTGTGTGTGTGTGTGTGTGTGTGTGTGTGTGTTGTGTGTGTGTGTGTTGTGTGTGTGCGTGTGTGTGTGTGTGTGTGTGTGTGTCTGTCTGTCTGTCTGTCTGTCTGTCTGTCTGTCTGTCTGTCTGTCTGTCTGTCTGTCTGTCTCTCTCTCTCTGTCTCTCTCTCCCCAAAAGTCCTTCGGATGAGACTTTAAACCGAGGCCTCGTGTGCGAACGCATGCAGAACATTTTGCGCACACGTTGTATCCTGTTCTGCATTTCGTAAGAGAAGTCCATCGTGTGCCGGTGGGAACAGATGACATTCACATAACTGCATTCACATGGGGACTGGTTGTAATAAAGCACAAGAGTGCTTATCCCATTATCCTCGATATAAAAGAATATATTCAATTTTTAAAAATCTCTCTCTCTCTCTCTCTCTCTCTCTCTCTCTCTCTCTCTCTCTCTCTCTCTCTCTCTCTCTCTCTCTCTCTCTCTCTCTCTCTCTCTCTCTCTCTTCTCTCTCTCTCTCTCTCTCCCTCGCCCTCTCTCCCCCTCTCTCTCCTCCTTCTCTCTCCCCCCTCTCTCCTTCTGTCTCCCTCAACCCCTCTCTCTCTAATCCCATCAACTTTCCCCAGCATTCTCTTCTCCCTTTCCCAGGAGATTTGCTATCGGTCAGACGACTGGATACAACACACTGCAGCCCTGCCAGTGCCCCATATATCGTCTATCCTGCTATTGTGGTGATAAATGTCATCAGATACCAATGCCTACATCATCTTGCTCTAGATTTGCTGTGGTAGGTAGTAGGGTTAATTTTAGTCATGTCTTGATCTAAGCTACCGATAAATTTCGTGTGCTCGGGTTAGAAAGAAAAAGGAGAAGAAAGAAAAAAAATAGAAGAAAGAAAGAGAGAAAAATAGAACAAAGGAAAGAAACAGAAAGAACAAAAGACAGAAAAGGAATAAAGGAACGGCCAATTTAAATGAAAGTAAGGGGGAAAGCGCTATGAGTTAAAGCCATAAGATATTATTACTTTTACTTTCACTCTCCCCAAAAGTCCTTCGGATGAGACTTTAAACCGAGGCCCTGTGTGCAAACGCACGCAGAACATCTTGCGCACACGTTAAATCCTGTTCCGCTTTTCGTAAGAGTAGGCCATCGTGTGCCGGTGGGAAGAGATGACAATATTTACAAAACTGCATACACACGGGGACCCGATGAAAAAAAGCACATGATTGCTTATTCTGTTATCCTCGATACAAAAGAATAAATAAATAAATAAATAAATAAATAAATAAATAAATAAATAAATAAATAAATAAATAAATAAATACATACATACATACATACATACATACATACATACATACATACATACATACATACATACATACATACATACATACATACATACATACATACATACATACATACATAAATAAATAAATAAATAAATAAATAAATAATGGCTTTATCGACAACAGTGGCGATGGAGACGGTTGTGTTTTTATCGATTGTTTGACTGGATGGCTGGTTGACCGGATGGTTGGCTGGCTGGGTGATCGATTTTCTGTTGTTGTTTTTTTATCTCTCTGAGAGAGGGATGATCTATGCCATGTTTAACTTGCCAAAATGATATTGTTGTTATTATTGTTGTTGCTATTGTTGTGCGTTCCCCAGCTTAGCACTCTAGGGGTCACCCAGAATGTGCACTCTGATTCACTCATCCCACCTGGGAAATCACGGTGAGATTGAAACCGCACACTAAATGAGACGTTTTGCGTGTATTACTGTTTTCAAGTACCTCGCCATATAGGCAGCTATATTCCGACTTCAATTGTTTTTTTCCCTCCTATAAAGGAAAGTGCAGGTTGTTATGTTAAGAGCCTTTTATGGCTGAAGGCAATCTCAACACAACATTTTACAACATCACAACATTTTAGTAAAGGCCTTGACAATGAGCTGATATAAGAAAAAAAATCCAACAGCTTTTTTTTGGCCTGGGCCAGCCTAAAAGACATGGTCAAAATGACACAGTGCAGTGCGTACATAGATATAAATAGGAGTCAAAGAGGACTCCCACACCGACAACACAGTAACCTTCTTTTCATTTTTATAATTCAGAGCAAAAAGAAAAAAACAAACAAAAATAACGAGATTCCTAAACATCAAAAATGTGACGCTCCACCACATAATAAGTCGGAGTGCACCAGAGGTCAATTTTTAGTTATTGACATGTTACTAATGTACAATAAAGTGGCTATCAAATACAAAAAACAGATAGAAAATCGGACAATTCTGTGCAAAGTTATTACAAATTGAAATGATAGACTGTAGGGTGTGACAAAATGAGAAACAGGCCAGTTTATTTTCGTAACAGGTTGTCAGAATGAGGGCTTGGGTATTTCAAAACACATTTAAAAGCAAAAGGAATAAGAATCATGCCTTGACTATTTCACTATAAGGTAGATAAACGGATATTGTTTAATAATCAGTCAAAATCTTAAAATGACAACTTGACCCCCAACTACCTTTAACGGCTCCTAGCGCACAATTGGGTAATGTGCTAAGCGACTCATTCCGTGGTGGAGCGTCACAAATTAGAATTATTCTTCACACAAACTGACACGATCAGCATGCGGCACAGTCTAAACAGGTCTGCTACAGTGCAGAGATTTTCACCAGTTCATAAAGTGCAAAGCCATCTATTTCTAAAAGCCTTATGCCCCCCCCCCTCCCCCTCCTCTCCCGTCCACCAGTTCCAATCATGTTGTTTGATATAGCCCCGCCAACCACACAGGCCATTTCACCAGTTAAACTGCTCTCTATGTTTATTTCTATGAATAAATAAAAAAGAAAAAAGTAGTTTAGAAACGCAATACATATAAAACAACCTTTCCCTGGCCAAGTAATAGCTTTCTGATAAAAGGAAAGGGTAAGGTGATAGACAGTCTTGCTAGAGAAAAAAACACAGGAAAAATCACATTAAAAAGAAAATAAAGAAAGACATAAAAAATATGCGAAAAAAGGACAAAACGAGCAAACAAAGAAAACGAGACAGACAGATACACAGAAGGAGAATAAAAAAATGAAAAGAAAAAAGAAAAGGACAGGGGTAGGGTTAAAAAGGAGACTGAAGGAACAACTAGAGTAAAAGGGGAAAAACTAAACATAGAAAAACAGACGATAGTTGATGTAGTCATTAAAAAACAGAAAAAAAGAAAAAAAATCAACTTAAAAAATAAAGACACCAAGAAAAAAAGACAAAAAACAAGAAAAAATCAAGATGGAAAACAATGAGAACTTAAAGAACCTATGGAAGAAAGAGTGGAAGAAAAGAAAAAAAGATATATTTCTAAGATTAAGATTGAAAGAACAAACATATGCAAATAAGAATATAAAAAAGACAAATGTAGACAGAAAGAAAGAAGCAATGCAAGCAGTACAGAACAGGAGATGGAGAAGGATTTTTATTTCTTTAGAAGTAAGAACAATATCAGAGAGAAAATGACAAGAAACAGAACAAAACCAATAAAAACATAGTGAAAAAAAAAAAGAGAATACCCATTTTTTGTGTACAGCAAAGATTCTTTAAAAGATTGAAACAGTAGTCTAAAAATGAAAGCATTGCTGGACATAATCGAAAAGATGATTTCCAACTATACATCAAAGAAATAAAATTAAAGCTCCACTGAATTGTCAGTAAAATTCTGCCTCACATTTCAATAAAAACTACCTAGAAACTGATAGATCCTATAAGCAAACTCAACAGACAATTTACCCTTTAACAAAAGATACCAGAACTGCAATTCTGTAATATAGCCTTATCCTAGCTGCACCGAGTGTTTGTAAGTGAAATGACTTTCCCTTTAAGCAAATAGAAACACTATCCTGGTCCCAGCAAGCTGCCCTCTGTTTTCACAGTCAACACAAAAGACTGACTGATCCACTGACTGACTGGTGATTGTGAGGTTAAAGCTAAATCCTATTTTCACTTTGCTGAATAGAAAAAGCCAGTGGAGAGAGAGACAGAGACACAGAGACACAGAGACAGAGACAGAGAGACACAGAGACAGAGACAGAGAGACAGAGATTGAGACAAACAGACAGACAGACAGAATGACAGGCATGCAGGCAAACAGACAGACAGACAGACAGACAGACAGACAGACAGACAGAGATAGAGAGAATAAAAGTGAGTGAAAACAGATAAACTCTGTAGTCAACCATGACACTTTACGCTGACAATAAACGGAACCCTTTTCTTTTTTTTTTACCACTTAAAACAAGAAAAATAATAATGAAAACTCTGAATATGAAAACTAGATATTTTATACAAAAGAATTGACAAGATTAGCATACGGGCACAGTCTAAAGAGGTCTGACATATTGCAGAGATTTCTCCAGGTTATGAAGTGCAAAGCCATCTATTTTTAACAGCATTACCTCCCTTCCCCCTAACCACATCCATTTTTACAGGATTATAAATAAAGAAAGAAAAAAATATTTAGCAGCACAGGAAAAAAAAAATGTAACAGCCTTTTTTCAAATAAAGTGATAGCTTTCTGTCAACAGAAAAAAAAATACTAAGATGAAACACAGTCTACTAGGAAAATGACAAGAAAAATTACATTACAAGCAAAACAAAAAGAAAGAAAAACACGTGTAAAAAAAAAAAAGACAAAACAAACAAACAAACAAAAAGGAGACAGACAGGTAAACAGAAGGAGAGTTACAAAAATGAAACGAAAAATGAAAAAGACAAGAGGGTAGATGGAAACGGATGGATCGGTGGTCTAGGTGGTCACGCGCCTTGCCTAGAAAGCAAAAAGCAAAAGTCCGGGTCGGAGTGTGCGGGGTTCGTACCCCGTTTGGACCCAAAACTTTTTCCCCATCCATTAGACCCTGAGTGGTGGTCTGGGCGCTAGTCTTTCGGATGAGACGATTAAAGCGAGGTCCCGTGTGTTACACATCACTATTTAGCGTACGTAAAAGAACCCACGGCAACAAGGGGGTTGTCCCTGGCAAAATTCTGTAGAAAGAAGCCACTCTCATAGGGAAACAAATACACTTGCATGCAGGAAAAAAAAAAATGGGTAGGCGCTGCACATGTGGCGACGCGCTCTCCCCGGGGAGAGCAGCCCGAATTCCACGCAGAGAAATCTGCGTGTCATAAAGTGGTAAAAATACAAAAATACAAAAAAATTAAAAAGGTGACAGTAAAAATACCTAGAGTAAAAGTTGTAGAACTGAATAAAGAGGAACACAAATAAGTTGAATGTTTTATTAAAAAGTGGAAAATAGTAATAAAAGTATTCAAGTTAAAAAAACAAATCAAAATGCAAAAGAGAAAAAAAAAGAGAACAAAATTGATTAAAAAAAAATCCAGGCAGTAAAATTAATAAAACCAAGAAAAAAGACAGAGTGAACGAAAGAAAAGAAAAAACAGACACACAAACAGAGAGAAAGATAGAAAGACATACAGAAGGAAAAAAAAAACAACAACAAAAGACAGAAGGCTGTCAGAAAGAAAACAAAGAAAGTGAGGAGACAGAGAAAAAGAGTAAAAAGTACAATTATAATGTAAAAAAAAAATTATGAAAAGAATATCGAAGAGAAAATTACAGGAAACAGAACAAAACTATTTAAAAATAAAAACAAAATACGAAATTTGGTAAAAACACAAAGTAAGACACAGCACTAAAAATGACAATATTGGTCAACAGCATAAAAATCACTATACAACCCTGCATATATGAGAGCAAAGTAAAAGTAAACAACAACAAAAAAATATAACTCAGTATACAAGCACACTCAACAGACAACAAAAGGTACCAGAGCTGCAGATCTGTTATCTAAATTTATCTTCGGAGCACCAGATGTTTGTAAGTGAAATGACTTTCCCTATAAGCAAATGGAATGCTAAGAGATGA
>CM060334.1:53667710-53687710 GCA_030674155.1 Stramonita haemastoma
AACAAAACAATAGCATCATTCACTACATCCAAAACAAAGAGCCATGATATTGATATTGATATAATACTGATATTGAAAACATTCTGACATATGCGTTTTAAAATATACAAGCAGTCTATCCAGTATCATTAATCTATTTGGTTTAACGTGATCTAGTTTGATATGTAGTGTAAGGCCAAGACTGTTTTACAGGGAACAGTAAGGGGAGGGAGACGAAGAGGCAGACAGAGGAAACGATGGGAAGACAATATCAGAGAGTGGACAGGCCTTGGGTGGAGCGATCCGCTACGGAAGGCGGAGGACCGTGGGGAGTGAAGGAAGCTGGAAGCAAAATCTTCAGTGGTGCCAGGACGCTCCGCAGGACTACGGGACAGGTGAATGTAAAGGTGAAGGTTAAGGGTAAGGTTTGTCTGCTCTCTTTTCTGTACCACTCAACTTTTATTTTTCTCCACACTGGAAATGTATTAACAGTCAACAGAAAACTTATGGGATATACATTATGGATGTATGCTATGTTCATATATAGTGATATTTTCCCGGGGGACGGGATAGCCTAGTGGTCAGAATATTGCGCTAGCAATTTGACGACCTGAGTTCGACTCCCATTCGAGGGGACTTTTCACCTGGAGTTAACGTCAGTGCTGACTTCACTCTCCCCAAAAGTCTTTCGGATGAGACTGTAAACCGCGGCCCCGTGTGCGAACGCATGCAGAACATCTTGCGCACACGTTGAATCCTGTTCCGCTTTTCGTAAGAGTAGACCATTGTGTGCCGGTGAAAACAGATGACAAGATTCACAAAACTGCAAACACACGGGGACTTGATGAAAAAAGCACATGATTGCTTATTCCATTATCATTGATATAAAAGAAGAACGAAAGAAAAAAAAGAACAAAAGAAAGAAAGAAAAGAAGAAGAAAGAAAGAAAGAAAGAAGAAAGAAAGACAGAAAGAAAGAAGAAAGAAAAGAAAGAAAGAAAGAAAGAAAAGAAAGAAAGAAAGAAAGAAAAGAAAGAAGAAAGAAGAGAAAGAAAGAAAGAAAGAAGAAGAAAGAAAGAAAGAAAGAAAGAAAGAGAAGAAAGAAAGAAAGAAAGAAAGAAAGAAAAGAAAGAAAGAAAAGAAAGAAAGAAAGAAAGAAAGAAATACATCTCGATCTTCATTGCTGGTACTTTGACTACTTGCCCCCCCCAAATTAAACAAAAGTTCTGAACCAATGCATTCTAATAATTCATTACTTCCCGACTTTCCTGGGTCTCAGCAGTCTGTGCTCTTCTTCACCACAAGTAGTAAACTATCGGCCACCAAGCCTTCGGATGACACTATCCATTGCTGAAGGCACAAGCCAGACTGAGTTATGGCCCCTTGTCTGAAGCAGAAGTCATCTCCCCCCCCCTCCCTCCAGTCACTACCATCCCCAACTTTGCAAATTCCCAACTTCCTAACTCAGCTTTACCTCAGGGGAAAAGTAAACTAAAAGTATGAACAGGATTTCCTGAAATATATAATAGTGTCGGAGATGGATGCAGAGGTGTGAAACATGGTCTTCATTTTTTCACAATTACAGACAAAGTGACTATGATAGTAATGATGATTGTATATAAAAGAAAAAGGGTGATGACAACGGTGACTTTATGCTTAAAACGCACAGAATGATGATAGCAACAACAACAATTATATAAAAATACAGCTCTGGGTGATGTAAAATAATCAGAATTAAGTTGCTATACGACTAAACGGGGTAACATCCAAAGCCACAGGGATACAGATACCTGACCATAAATCATGAGGACTTGCTTTAAAAAGTGAATTCCTTGAGCTGATTATAGGATATTGTGGTTTCAATATGTAATGCTTCCATAGAGAAGCAATAGTTATTCAGTCCTGAACAAACTGGGGAACATGTTATCAACACATACAGGTGTGTATCAACCGGATCACTCAATACGTAGCATTGCCCTTGTCATTGAATCTGATAATGTTGTATTGTTTGGTGGTGTGTTGAAATAGCCGTTTCATTTTTAACACCATATCACTGGCTAAGACTGTAATAAGATAGCACCTTCTAACTATTTTCAAAATTCGTAGTGCAATGCACCATACCTACACAATCTACAAAGATAGACCAGACATTTATTCATTTATTTATTTATTCATCTATTTATTCATTTATTTATGTGTTTTGTGTATTTATGTATTTATTTATTCAGTTATCTATTCATTTATTTATGTGTTTATCAATCCAAATAGTTATGCATCTTTTTATTTATTTATTTATTTATCTATTTATTTATCTATTTATTTATCTATTTTTTAAATTTATTTATTCTTTTATATCGACGATAATGGAATAAGCACTCTTGCGCTTTTTTTTACATCCATTTCCTGTGTGTATGCAGTTTTGTAAATCTTCTCATCTCTTCCCATCAGCACACCATGGCATACTCTTACGAAAAGCGGAACAGGATTTAACGTGTGCGCAAGATGTTCTGCGTGCGTTCGCACACGGGGCCCGGTTTATAGGCTCATCCGAAGGACTTTTGGGGAGAGAGGAGTCAGCACTAATGTTAACTCCATGGGAAAAACCCTTCAAACCGGATTTGAACCCAGGTCGTCAGATGGCGAGCGCAATCTTCTTCTTTCTTTCTTTCTTTTTTTCTTTCTTTCTTTCTTTCTTTCTTTCTTTCTTTCTTTCTTTCTTTCTTTCTTTCTTTCTTTCTTTCTTTATTTATTTATTACTGTACATCTGACCATTAGGCTACCCCGCCCCCCTATACAAACGTATAGTGTGCAAGTGAGGTCACATAAAGACTAGGATATGGGTCACAGACAAAACCAGATTAATGCTAAAGCATACCTAAACCAGACACATAGAAACCGACCCCAAAATGGAAAAGATGGGCAGTAAAATCGTCTGCATTAATACCAATGATGCATAGTGTTTGCCAAACTGGAGGCTAGAGTTGCTGTTTCCTATCATATAATTATACAGGAGCAACGAGAAGGAAGGAAACCTTACAGTGATTGAGGAGAGATGGAGATGAGAAATAAAGTCATACAATGTCTGACAAGGTCTGATAAAAAAAAAGAAAAAAAATCATGGATCATGGGATGAATCTTGTTTCCAAGTTGACATAATGTCTGACAAGGTCTGATAAAAAAAAAAATCAAAAAAATCATGGATCATTGGATGAATCTTGTTTCCAAGTTGACATAAAAAAGTATCTAGAAGCAGCATGTATGCAGTATACTTTTACTTACAGTTTGTGCTAGATATGGTGACATGAGTCCAACTTTGCCGCCAAGAAAGTAGCTTTCTAGTTTTTTATACTCAAAATAAAAAGTTTTTTGCTAAATATTTTATCTCCACAGGTGGACTGCTACAAATTGGACATGACATTTTCTATTATTATCATTATGATGGAATAAAGTCATCAGTTTCTGAAACGTTTCACTCCTATTGCAGTCACGATGATATTATTTTTTTGATGCAAAATGATTATCAGTAAGCACTTTTGAAAGCAATTTCTTTGCCGTTGTTTGGAACTTATAAGCATCTTATTTTATGACCATTTCACAGACTTTGACATGCAGCAAAAGCATCTTCTCTCTCTCTCTCTCTCTCTCTCTCTCTCCATCTCTCTCTCGTCTCCTCTCTCTCTCTCTCTCTCTCTCTCTTCCTCTCTCTCCTCTCTTGTTACTTTTTGACAAACCAACATACAGGTCCAATTCGTGTCAAAGTGTTACTCCAATAATGTCCCGAGATGATATCTTAGCAAGATTTGTAACACAGTCTCTAGAAAAACGCAAGCAGACTATGAACCAAATAGATTCTATAAGTAATGCAACTAAAATATTTGTTGATATTTTGTTTGGATTTTCGAGTTTTTATTTCATGTTTTCTTTTCTTGTCCATCCATTATTACATGGCATTTATAATTAGCCCCTCTTTGACTGATGGCTTGTACTTTTTTGTCAAATAAATTCGTTCATTACGTTCATTCGTTCATATCGTTCATGTCATTCATACTATTTCATCAATCTCTCTCTCTCTCTCTACTCTCCTCCTATCTCTCCCTCATCATACTCTCTTCTCTCTCTTCTTCTATCCTCTCTCTCTCTCTCTCACTCTATTCTCTCTTCCTTCATATCTATCTCATCTACTCTCTCTCTCTCTCTCTCACGTACAATTGCCCCGATTTGTTCAAAGCATAAAATATGATACAGGCAAATTTGTTCAAAATATATTTTCACTCTATTAATAAAAGGAAGACAATGCTAATTCAAGATGTTATGAAAAAACTGTTATGATTCGACACGTAATTGATGTGCATATTTTCACACATTTCTTCCCTTAACATCAATATTTTTTGTGATTAGAATAACGTGTTTTTGCTTCTGTTGATCATTATGATTCAAACCTTTTTTGCATTTGGTTTGCCAGTTTATTATGAAGTGAAACCAATCTCATGAAATGTATTGTGGTCCATGGCCAATGTTCATTATACATCATTCATGTTCATGTTCATGCATTCAGATTGTTCCAAGTGTTCTCTCTCTCTCTCTCTCTCTCTCTCTCTCTCTCTCTCTCTCTCTCTCTCTCTCTCTCTCTCTCTCTCTCTCTCTCTCTCTCTCTCTCTCTCTCTCTCTCCTTCTCTCTCCTTCTCCTTCTCCATCTCCTCAAGTGCATAATCATCTCATCAATTTGGATAAAACATTCCAACAAAATTGAATCTGCTCGCAAAGCAACACCCTTGCACTAGTTACAGAAAACAACAAAACTAATACTGACAGCCTCAGGTGAGTACTGGACACCTAGATATGTTTCAATGTAATGTTAAACTCCGACTTTATATCCAGAAGTTTGAAGAATGTCATAATATTTTGAGACATTGATATACACTGAAAGTTAAAAACAAGGATCAGGCACTATGGAAGAAAACATAAATATTGACATAGTTCTATGTCACTAGAAAACAAACATAATTGGTACTAGGATCAGTCAAGAGAACAGACATAATGACACACAAGGCACACAGCCCTGACAATCAGCCTCCTCTTCCACACCCACCATCATCTCTGAAGTCCCCCTCTGTCATCTTCAAACATCCCAGCTTTCATCTTTACGCTTCAATGTCAGGCTACAGCAGTAATGACACACTAGACACAGACATTGAAGAGGCAGACACACACAGAGAGGGAGAGAGAAAAAAGTGGGAAAGGGAGAAACCGAAGCAGACACAACTTGACTGATTGCAGGAAAACCGACTTGGACAGTCTTGGAATCAAAACGTGTGGAAAAAGCCAGTATTAACCCCGTCAGTCTTCCCGTAGTATTCTGTTCAGTGTGGCGTGATATTAACAATGGAGGAGTGGATGGGAGGTGGGTATAATTGCTCCTCATTCAGGGAGCCAGGTGAGAACACAGGCATCGAGAAGATAGAGGGCAGAGGCAGATATCTGACAGAGATGACAAAAATTGATGATATAGGAATGCTACTAGCTTCTTGATCTCTACTTCTACTCTCCATTCTGTGGTCTTTTTAATTTTTGCTTTTTTTACTTTCTTCTCTGTGTCATAGCAAGTTTCATTGTAATACATTTTGCTTCTCTATCATCTGTGGCGTGTCAGCTTTTGTTCCAGAGTCCTCATTCCATCATCATCCTCACAACAACAAGCAAGTTGTTTTTCAATACCACAATTACAAGCTCAAAAGAATCCGCCAATGCTTAGACAATCAAGACAAAGATAATTCTGTATAGTAGTTAAACCATTTTTAGCAAAGTTCAAGGATGCTTATTATTCCTACGAGGCAATGCTTACACATTCAAGGTCTCTAGCAACGACACCTTAAGTCGCTGATACAGATTCTTCTCCCCCCATCTTTTAACGACAATCTCCCAAGACTATCCAGCCACCAATATCTTCGATACAAGCTCATTATCAGCTTGAAAATGGGGAAGACACCAACTTAACGGTCACTGTCAAGGAGAGACAAGTTAACAGGAGAGTCGGGTTTTCTAGGGCACAGTGATCAGAGGTGAGGAACGAGAGTTATGCTTCCACCTCACTTTTCTTTTTTTTTTTACTACAGAGCTGAAATGCTAGTCAAGAACAGAGAACGTATAGTGTACTATAGATGCTAGGTTTAATACAGTAATTTGTGATTTTTGCACACGACTGACGCTGATATTTTTAGATCCATGACAATAGGGGACGGGATAGCCTAGTGGTCAGAACATTGCGCTGGTAATTTGACGACTCGGGTCCGATTCCCGTTCGAGGAGATTTCTCTCCTGGAGTTAACATCAGTGCTGACTCAACTCTACCCCAAAGTCTTCGGATGAGACTATAAAACAAGGTCCCGTGTGTGAAGCACGTAGAACATCTTGCACACACGTTAAATCCTGTTCCGCTTTTCGTAAGAGTAGGCCATCGTGTGCCAGTGGGAACAGATGACATTTACAAAACTGCATACACACGGGGACTGCATGTAAAAAGCAGACGAGTGCGTATCCCATTATCCTCGATACAAAATATTAAAATAAATTATATGGACCACACTTGCAAAAGAAAAAACAAGAAAGAAAACTGCAGCTAAAAAATGCACTTATTATCCTCGTCTATTATCTCAAAAAGAAAACTTATTATCAATTTTGTTATAAACTTCACATTCAAGAAGAACCTAGAGGAAAACTAAAGAGAACAGAAATGGAAGGAAAGAAGAGAGAAAGTGCTATGTATTATTATTGATCTGTGTGGGAAAGATAATCTACATCCTGATAGCTGGAGGCTTTAGACAAATTCTTTGTGAGTGGTAATGAATCTCAGATTACTTTCCTACAAAGCACCATGGTCAAGAATTCCACGATCCACCAATGATGAATGATGATCGGATGTCTGATGGAGACGAGAAGTGCTGACCAATGGAGAAGTGATTTGTCTCGCAGACATCTCTAGATCCTCTTCATATAGTTCCATTACCTTGTAGACATCCTTTCTCCTAAGTGGTCCATATTGGTTATTTATGATAACACACAATTAAGATTACTGTATGAATATCTGTGACCACATAATTATAAGCATTGGTTAAAGTGTCTGGTTCAATGCTATAAGTTGGAGTTCAGGGTAATAAAAATGCGTGTTGTGTGTTGACCATTATCCTGATAAATAAAAGGAATAATATAAATACATTGAATAATTAAAAGAATAACAATGCACACACACACACACGTGCACGCATACATCATGCACACACGCACTCACCAACACACCACTACACACACACACACAAGCACACACGCACACACACACATACACACACACACACACCCCCCCCCCCCACCCCACCACACCACACACAACACCACCCACAAACCCACTACCTCCCCTTACCCACCCCCTCCTCCCCTCACCACACACAGAAGAGATTCCATGATAAAAACAACAACAACAACAAAAAAGCACGCCTGTTGATCTAAATCCCCTTAATACCATTTCCCTGTTCATTGTGGAACAACGAAGATTGGATCTGAGGCAACAAAAAAATGGGAGAGTAATCTTTCTAAAAGCGAGAAATGGGCAAGCGTGATATTCCCTGTTCAGCCTGAATGACTGACATGTCCCCAATTCCACCCAAAAAGAAAAAAAGAAAGAAAGAAATATGCTTCTTTCTACATACAAAAAAACCCCTGTCACTTAATGACCCGAGAAAATGACGTGGTTTTTTTTTGTTTTGTTTTGCTTAATGATTAAAAGTGATTAAAGGGGTGGAGTTATATTACAGGTATTGCATTTGGTGTGAGTGTTAACAATTATTAGTATTAATAAAAGCAGGGTGGTTTTATATTTTGGTGCTTGCAATACTGATTATTATATGATTATTCTGCTTCAATGTTATTACAATTGGTTGAGTCTACTGTAATACTTTTCAACCTGTTTTGTTCTCTGTATGATTCGTAGCTTTTCTCTTCCTTTAAGCCAGTGTGTCTTGGGAATTTTTGTGTTTGAAAAAAACACCAAACATAAACAAATTATCTACATAGTCTTGTGGGGATACCATGGGGTCTTTTAGTATAAATAGCATCCCACCTTTTGATTAATCTGTGCCAAGAACTTCCATTTTTTATCCTTCTTTGTTTCTGCCTTGTTCCTTTTCTTCCTTACCTTATTTTGCGTATTTTCTGCCTTATGATTCATTATTATTATGAGAAAGACTAAAAAGATGAAACTTTGTCCCATGCCAAAATCAGATGTCGGTGGGCCTGACTTGTCAGGCGCTTAATTAACGGCAATGGAACATATTTTAGTTCCTATGACAGACAATGGTAGCTGTCTGAGCGTTTGACAAAGAAGATAAAGAAAAGTGTGACGGGGCTGTAATTAGATTACTTCCCATGCGATCAGAACTGCCAATGGCGCGTCGTGGATCTAAATTTAGATCCACACCTGTGAATTGTGCAACGGTCTGTATCTTGGAGGTGGTCGAAATTCGTCCGTTTGATGCACTTGGCCGATGCCGTAAGATGTAGGGATTTAAGCAGCCTCTTTGTAGAGGCCACATTCCCACTGTCTGACCGTGCAGTCATCGCAGAGAAGTAGTATAGATCGCGGCAGAACAAATATCTGCACTATGTTACAAAAGTATGCATGAACATTTTTTCAGATAATGTCTGTGCTGTGTGACCATTTTTCCCACCATTAAGGCAAGTGCATTTTTACCTCCTGATAAAAAAACAAACATGAAGCAAAAACCACTAGACACAAATTTGGGACAACCTTAAACCAGAATATAGTTTTATCGAAACAAATGCATACAGTCACATGACATTGTAGCAAATGCTTGCAGTCAATAACATCCATAGTTATCTAAGGACAAGATAAACGATACTGTATTACCCCCAGGAGCCCAACATTAACATCCATTCATCTTCTCTTTCCGATATTACAGCAAGGTCACTTGTATGGCCTGCGAGTGACCTCGAATATGATAACACACAGGGAGAAGATTACAGCTGTGTTGGTAAGGCTCAGAAAAGTGGCTGTCTGTCTGTCTGTGCCGAAGACACCCGTGTTGCCTGTCTGGGTAATAGGATGGACACTGGTCAGTTATGAGGGAAGAGATACGGCCCGAAGGAGAAGAAGAAGGAATCAAGACATTAGATGAATGCAGAGATAACAGGTGGATGTTAAATAACCTCAGTACATCAAAGAGGAAAATCATTAAGTAGGAAAGGGACTGGTATTGGTATGGTACACCTAAGGCCTTCATATTTAATTTGTGTTGTTTAAAGCTATTCCAATGTTCATTATTAAGATTGTTATTGTTGTTATTGATGGTGCTGTATGTTACCCAGAATAACACCCTGAGAACAACTCGAAATATGCACACTGTTTCAGTCATCCTAACTAGGACTTATTATGAATTCTAAGCGCACACAGAGTGAAATGTTTACGTGTTTGACTGTTTCTTAATACCTTACAATATAGGCAGCAACATTTTTCAGCAAAAAAGTGAAAAAAACACAAGAATGATAGAGAAGTTTAGACTGTTACAATTTTGTTTTGTTTTCTAAACATTGTGTTTTTTACCATTGTTGTGATTTGCATTTCATTTATACCCTTTTCCCAGCCCACCACCTTCATCTAACACTTTCTCTCACACATCCGTGGTATTACATACGAAGGTGAGTAAGGTGAGATCAGGCGAAAGATGACGGAGTAGTCATAACAAAGGCATCAGTCCTGTCTCCTCATCTGGACTGCAGCCTATTCCTTCTCTCCCACACACTGCTGCACTGGGCAGAGTCGGTCAGTCTCTGAGGTCCTATGGCACTGACAGAAATCATTCCTCTGCTCTGTTATCGCCACTAGCATCACCAGGCTCAACTACCACGTGAAATGGGGCTCTGGGGGAAAGCTACAATTTCAGTCACACGTTTACTTAATTCTTCAGGAGGGATGCGAGTCCACTATTGGCAAGTTCAGACTCGGAATACGATGTTATTGTGTTATGCAGAATGATGGAAGTTGTTGTGTGTATGTGTGTGTGTGTGTGGAGAGAGAGAGAGAGAGAGAGAGAGAGAGAGAGAGAGAGAGGAGAGGAGAGAGAGAGAGAGAGAGAGAGAGAGAGAGAGAGAGGAGCAGTGTATAAGTCTAAGACAAAGATCAGGTTTTCCTCTGGCTTATTTGTATTTCTGCTTCTTATGACTTGTTTTCTATGGCACTTTATCGTTTGAATCTGCCATACCTAGTGCAGCAGTATAACTGGCTTTCACAGAAGTAGTCAGGACGTCTTCTCTATCAGAAAGTTTTGGCATAAAAAATCACGAGCATTGCCAGACCAAAATTAAACCTGGCTATTGGGTTAGGGTCTATATTTTGAGCAACGCTGAGAGGCGAAAAATCAGAGTGGTTTTCTTGTGGAAATGTATAGAAAGAAAATAATCGACGTCTATCTACATCAATGTTTGCAAGTGTCCTAGCTGTTTATTGTATTCAAAATGAACGTTTTGGAGTCTGGTAGGCAAAGATGGTTCCAAATTTTATCTTTAATAGCCGTACTTTATTTCTTTTGTAGAATTTGATTATAAAAAAAAAATGTTTTTGATAGTTAAAACCAATATCGATATCATAAAAAAAAAAAAATTCTGATGGAACTAGGTCTATATTCTAAGTTTTATGTAGAGGGATGGGAATCAGAGGGTAAACATGGTCATATATTTACTAGCGATTTTTTGTTTTACTTTATTGATGGCGTAGACATAACCCACCTTCCTGGAAAGTGAACAGTTTTGGCTGAAAGTGTGTAGTGGTTCAATTCCCATCCCGGTCCAACATTTTCCCTCATCCACTAGACCATGAGTGGTGGTCCATGTGCTAGTCTTTTATCTGAGTCGATAAACCAAGGTCCCGCGTGTTACGCATAATTATCTAGCGCACGTAAAAGAACCCACGGCAACAAGAGAATTATTCTTGGCATAACACTGAAAGAAAGCCATCTTGATAGAGAAACAAATACGGTTTTAAAGGGAAAAAGAACGAAAACATACAGCTTAAAAAAGAAGTTCACTTTCACCCTAAAAAAGCAAATAAACTATTTAAGGACAAATGTGCAATCAGAACTGAGCAAATACTGGCAGAGAAGAAGGGCAAACAAAGCAGGACCACAGCTGTATCATGGTTTGTTATTATTCCTCTCTAGACATGAAGTGATAATTATTTGCAGGTCCTACAGAAGTTTCCTTGCTGTAAGGAAATGAGACTGCCTGCACACAAACTTTTTTTTTTTTTTTTACAGAAAACCGTTCATTATTCCATCGCTAGACTTGATATATACTGCTATTTTTCACAGTCTAAAATGCCAGTACTTCTGTTTCTTTCCACTGTTCCTTTGCTACAGTCCCCAAGCTCAGTAATGTGATCATTTTCCCATCATTAATGTAGCTGCTTTCCAACTTTGGGGAACCCAGTCGGTATCTGCATTGTTTTTAAGGATCGTGTATTAACAACGATACTAGCGTGCATACTTGTTTTAATAATGTGTCATCCATTCCGACCGATTCTGCTCTTATAAAGGTCGAACCTATTTTAATGCGTGCACAAGAGGTTCTGCATGTGTTCAGACATGGGACAACGGTCTATAGTCATATATAAAGGACTTTGGAGGGGGATAGCCGGCACTGATGCTAACTTCAGGAAATGTAAAGAAACCTTCCTTGAAAGAGTATCTTAGTAGTAACTCAAGCCCGTACAGTAGTGCTGTTTAATTATCAGTACAGTCTACCATGTTCAATACAAAGTAGGCAGATTGAAGCACTGCACAGAAGAAGTGTTCACTAGATCCAACTGTTTATTCCAGTTTCGATTACATAGTTGATACGCTAGTAACTGAACACCAACTGATGGTGTTGTACCAATTACTATAACGAATGCACATTTGTGGTAGCTATCTAAAATTGTCCTATGGACCACACAGAAATATTGATGCCCACAAAGTAATAGAACTGTATGAAGGGGATCTAGAGAGATTTCTGTGAGCAAAATTGCTTCTCCATTGGTCAGTACTTCCCGTCTTCATCAGACATCCAATCATCATGGGTGGAACATGGCGTCTTTGGCCATAGTACTCTGTAAGAAAGCAATCAAAGATTCATTATCATTGACTGAGAATTTGCCTGAATCATCCAGCCATCAGAATGAAAATGATATTTTCCATAAAACTCGGTAATTACACTTTCTCTGTCCTTCCCTTCTGTTTTGGCTCTCTTTCGTTTTACTAGGCATTCTTCTTAAAAGGAAGTTTTACAGCAGGCGTTTTAAACAACTTTTTGTGTTATTAAGAATGAGAGCAATTAGCATATTTTGTAAATTTTGTTTGCCATAGTTTGCAAGTGTAGATGGAATAAATATATTGTCATGGATCTGAATATCAGCGATAACAATCATGTGAAAAAAAACAACAACACACATCACTTTATTAAACCAGCAACTACAGAACAATACGAAAGATATTTTTCTTGGATAAGATTAGAAAAAAGCAAGTTGGGAGCACAGCACCCGTTTCCTCACCTTCATATAACTGTGTCCTAGAAAACCCAACTCTCCTATTAAGTTGTTTGGTCTTCATAGTGACCTTTAAGTTGGTCTCTTCCCCATTTTCAAACACACAATGTACTTGTATCAAGGCTTTCGGTGGTTGATTAGTCTGAGAAGATTGTTGTTAAAAGGATGGGGTGAAGAGAATCTGGATCAGCGATTAAAGGTGTCGTTGGCAGAGAACTTAACTGTGGACTACTTCGCTGCTGGATCAGAGAAACCATCACTGAACTTTGCTAAGATGAGCTGGTGGCTATGCAGAATATCACTTTAGGTTATCTAGCAGTGGCAGTGTTTTTTTTGCAAGCTTCTGACTACGCAGCAACTTTGCTTGTCTGTATGTGGAATGTCCTTCCTCATTAAACACCCAGATAGAAACTGTTGTCTGTTACAGCATCATAAATGTTTTACCCTGCTGTTAAGGATCTGACGAGTCAGCCTCAGTGCGTCTTACTTCAGCGTGGAACATAACTGTAATCTTTTCAATTTCTCTGACAAGAAAGGCCAGAGGATGGGCAAAAAGGTAGATAGGAGAACTGGAGTTAACACGCCTGCTTAGAAAGTGGAAAGTCTGGGTCGGAAAAAAGCGGTGGTTAGAATCCTGTTTGGGCCCAAAACTTTCCCTCCATTCATTAGGCCATGAGTGATTGTCTGGGCGCTAGTCTTTCAGATGAGATGATACACATTAATTAGCGCACGCAAAAGAATCCTCGGCATCAAGAGGGTTGTCCTTCGCAAAATTTTGTAGAAAAAGTCACTTTAATAGGGAAAAAAGTACAGTTGCAGGCAGTAAAAGATAAAAAAAAGAAAAAAAGGCAAAGCACTTAAGGTGACGGGTTCTCCATGGAGAGAGCAGCATGAATTTCACACGGATAAATCTGCTGTGACATTTTTTTTTAAAGCGAAAAATAGGCAACAAAGAAGCAATAGGAAAAAAGCAAGAGGGTAAAACCAAAGAGAGGGATAGAAAAGAGGAAAGTTCTAGCAGGATTTCCAGATGATGGAGATGCTTTTCATGATGGCAGGGCCCGTGAATCCCCACAGGGGACATTGTGTGGATGAGGTTGGAATGATCAGCATTGAAATACAACAGCAGCTCTGGAAAGGTACAAAAATGAAACTGCTGAAAAATATTACAATAAAGCTTGTTATCACACAAAAGAAAAACAAAGCAGAAAAAGCAAACAGAAAAAAAAAATCAATAGCCACAGAGTGGAGAATGAGTCATGATCAAGCTATATTTAGCAGTCCCTCAATCATCACTCCAGATTGACATCTCTGTCAGAGACGCCTGACTTTCTGCCCTCCATCATTCTCAATGCCTGTGTGGTCACCTGCCTCTCTGAAAGTGGAGCAATTATACCCACCTCCCATCCACCCCTCCAGTGTAAACATCACGCCACACTGAACACAATACTACGGGAAGACTGACGGGGTTAATACAGGCTTTTTCCACACGTTTTGATTCCAAGACTGTCCAAGTCTATTTCTCTGCAATCAGTCAAGTTGTGTCTGCTACGGTTTCTCCCTTTCCCACTTTTCTCTCTCTCTCCCTCTGTGTGTCTGCCTCTTCAATTTCTGATGTCTAGTGTGTCATTACTGCTGTAGCCTGACATTGAAGCGTAAAGATGAGAAGCGGGATGTTGTGAAGATGACAGAGGGGGTGCTTCAGGGATGATGGTGGGTGTGGAAGAGGATGCTGAATGTCAGAGTGGTGTGACTGGTGTGTCATTATATCTGTTGAATGTCAGAGTGGTGTGACTGGTGTGTGATTATATCTGCTGAATGTCAGAGTGGTGTGACTGGTGTGTGATTATATCTGCTGAATGTCAGAGTGATGTGACTGGTGTGTGATTATATCTGCTGAATGTCAGAGTGGTGTGACTGGTGTGTCATTATATCTGCTGAATGTCAGAGTGGTGTGACTGGTGTGTCATTATATCCGCTGAATATCAGAGTGGTGTGACTGGTGTGTGATTATATCTGCTGAATGTCAGAGTGGTGTGACTGGTGTGTCATTATATCTGCTGAATGTCAGAGTGGTGTGACTGGTGTGTGATTATATCTGCTGAATGTCAGAGTGGTGTGACTGGTGTGTCATTATATCTGCTGAATGTCAGGGTGGTGTGACTGGTGTGTCATTATATCTGCTGAATGTCAGAGTGGTGTGACTGGTGTGTGATTATATCTGCTGAATGTCAGAGTGGTGTGACTGGTGTGTCATTATATCAGTTGTTACGAGATGACAACAATGTTTTATGCTCTGTAACATCTACCCTATTTCGAGCAATTGCATTTGTATTTTAGTCTACTTTCCTCCCTGAAGTAAGGTTGAGTTAAGAAGTTGGCAATTTGCAAAGTTAAGGATGGTAGTGACTGGAGGGAGGGGGAGATGACTCCTGCTTCAGACAAGGGGGCATAACTCAGTCTGGCTGTGCCTTCAGCAATGGATAGTGTTATCAGAAAGCTTGGTGGCCGATAATTTACTACTTTTGGTGAAGAATAACACACACACTGCAGAGGTTAAGCAACAATATATTGTACTTTATTGCGCCAGAACTTTGATTTTGGGCAAGAAGTCTGATTACCAGCAATAACATCATAACATACAAGTACAAGGAATACACCGAAAGTTTGTAAGTTATGTTGATCATGGAGTAGTTATGGTGTGGTAAGCATGCGTAGCATTACAGAAAAAGTAATATTATAATCTAACACTACATATCGAAGTACACCATGATGAACCAAATGTGACACTCCACCCCATAATGAGTCACACTGCACAAGAGGTCAATTGTTAGTACTAATATCTTATTAACCTGCAGTAAAATGCACAAAAAGAAAACATATTGAAAATCGAATAATTCTATAGAACAAAGTTACTACAAATTGAAAAGACAGTCTGCAGGAAATGACAAAATGAGAAATGGACAAGATTAGCATTGTAACAGGTGGTCAGAATGAGGGACTGGGTATTATTTTAAATATGTTTAAAGGCAAAAAGGAAAAAGTACGCCTTGAAATTTAATTGCCTGTTAGAATAATGCCTATATCTATATATGTTTATCTATCTATCCCTTAGTCTGGCGACCGTGGGGGCACCCCTGAAGACTTGACAACCAGTTCCTTCCATTACTCTCTCTGTTCAAAATTTCAAAATCGACAACCTGACCCCAGCGTGTCTAATAAGGCTGCTAGCGAAAATGTGGATGAGGTGCTAAGCGACTCATATCATGGTGGAGCATCACAAATTAGTTTATGATGCTGAACAGGCTGCCCATTTTTTGGTTAAAAACTATCACCTACACAAAACCAGTGTCCACAAGTAGAAAATAGCAACTCATCTTATCATCATGTTTATAGACCTACCAACTGCAGAAGTCAGGTGGTTTTAGTCTTACTACCATAATTCCAGGGTAAGTTTTAAAATGTGCAGCTGATGCAAGGAAAGACAGTTATGGTCACCATTCTTATGAGCACCCCGAAAAAAAAACCAAACAAATGTGTGTCTAGGAAATATCTAGCACACCAGCAAAGCAGCAAATACCAATAAATCAAAACCCCAAGACAACAAAATGATTCCATGAGCAATCATGATTGTCTCCTTTTGTCAGACAGCGGTCCCGTGACCTCCATTCATCCCAGGTAGAGGACAGACAAGAGTCCTTGGCCTCAACTCAACGTGCCGGGGAAGGAAGGAAAGAAGGAAGGAAGGAGTCATGGGACCCCTCATCAACTCTCTCATGTCTGGCCTTCAGCCCAGCTCGCAACTGTGACAATACAGCGGTGTGACAGCTCTGAGCTGTCTGTGTGACAATACAGCAGTGTGACAGCTCTCAGCTGTCTGTGTGACGATACAGCGGTGTGACAGCTCTGAGCTGTCTGTGTGACAATACAGCAGTGTGACAGCTCTGAGCTGTCTGTGTGACAATACAGCGGTGTGACAGCTCTGAGCTGTCTGTGTGACGATACAGCGGTGTGACAGCTCTGAGCTGTCTGTGTGACGATACAGCGTGTGTGACAGCTCTCAGCTGTCTGTGTGACGATACAGCGGTGTGACAGCTCTGAGCTGTCTGTGTGACGATACAGCAGTGTGACAGCTCTGAGCTGTCTGTGTGACGATACAGCAGTGTGACAGCTCTGAGCTGTCTGTGTGACGATACAGCAGTGTGACAGCTCTGAGCTGTCTGTGTGACGATACAGCAGTGTGACAGCTCTGAGCTGTCTGTGTGACGATACAGCAGTGTGACAGCTCTGAGCTGTCTGTGTGACGATACAGCAGTGTGACAGCTCTGAGCTGTCTGTGTGACGATACAGCAGTGTGACAGCTCTGAGCTGTCTGTGTGACGATACAGCAGTGTGACAGCTCTGAGCTGTCTGTGTGACGATACAGCAGTGTGACAGCTCTGAGCTGTCTGTGTGACGATACAGCAGTGTGACAGCTCTGAGCTGTCTGTGTGACGATACAGCAGTGTGACAGCTCTGAGCTGTCTGTGTGACGATACAGCAGTGTGACAGCTCTGAGCTGTCTGTGTGACGATACAGCGGTGTGACAGCTCTGAGCTGTCTGTGTGACGATACAGCGGTGTGACAGCTCTGAGCTGTCTGTCGCCACACCTCTGTCTTCACTGAGCTGTCTCTTTCTGTTCTGCTGTCATCAGTCATGCTATGTCTGATGTTTGTCTGTCTGTGTCTCTGTCTTTTTGTCGCTGTCTTTCTGTCTCTGTCTACGTCTCTCTCCCTCTCTCCCTGTGATGTGTGGTGGTGGCGGTTTATGTGTGTAAGTTGTTTGTTTGCATGTTGTTTTGTGTGTGTGTGTGTGTGAGAGAGAGAGAGAGAGCGTGCGTGCGTGCGTGCGTGCGTGCGTGCGTGTGTATACGTGCACGTGTGTGCGATAAAGACTCAAGATTACGAATGCTGACTGAATTACATCACGCCTTCCCTGGATATTTTCAGATGAGGGAAAATCTGCAGAGGCAGACAGTCACACAATATCTGTAAGCAATGTCGCCTACAGCAGTGCTATTGTAACTATGTCCTGTGGGATTTAACTTCAGGGATAACGCATAGAAAGGGAACGTCTTAACGTCCAATGCATTATTCATTTTGAAAACATGATAGTCCTGTCTGGTTTTTGTCTACGTGTTGTTGTTGCTTTATGAAATACGGTTCATTTTGTCTGAGATTCTTTTTGTCTGGACTTTTTTTTCTACTCTGAATTATTTGTGTCTGTTATCTGAATAGTCATCTCTGCTTTCTTTTTCATCTATATCTTAGTCACAACAGAAGTCAAACGAAGGTTAGAGTTGCGGAGTTGCAGGGTTGTGATATCAAAAAGTAGTATCGACTCTGATTTAGAGGAGATTTTCTGCTTGCCTTCGTACTGTGTAGTCTATTACATGTTGGGGCAGCTCTGAAGATTTTTGGAACCAGCTTCCTCCATATTTTTTTTCTCAGCTTTCTGTGGCAGGTCGTTCCACCCAAGGCCAGTCCACTCTCTGATGTTGTCTTCCCATCGTTTCCTCTGTCTGCCTCTTTGTCTCCCTCCTTTGTGCTACTCCCTATAAGACAGTCTCGGCCAGTCTAGATGTTCGCGTGACGTGTCTGTAGCACTTATGTTTGCGTTGTTCACTAGAGTCAACACCTTATTATATGGCCCGATGGCGTTTTCTTTTCTGATTTGAAAGGTAATTCCAAACCCATACAAATAATGTGCGTAAAGATTGTTTAAATTTATGAGCCATTGATCCATAAATTGGTAAGTGGATTTTATTTTTGTTTCTGTTGATTTGGAGGTTGATGCTGAGAGAGAGACAGAGAGACATACAGACATACAGAGAGAGAGAGAGAGAGAGAGAGAGAGAGAGAGAGAGAGAGAGAGAGAGAGAGAGAGAGAGAGGCGAGAGGAGAGAGAGAGAGAGAGAGAGAGAGAGAGCGAGAGAGAGAGAGACAGAGAGAGACAGAGAGAGACAGACAGACAGAGAGACAGAGACAGAGACAGAGAGAGAGAGCAAAACAGACAGACAGAAAGACAGACAGACAGAGACAGACAGAGAAACAGAGACAGAACTGTGTTACACACACATACAAGCACACACACACAAGCACACACACACACACACACACACACACACACAACACACACACACACACACACACACACACACACACACACACCACCACCACCACCACCACCACCACCACCACCACCACCACCACCACCACCACCACCCACCCCTACACACATTTTTTTCAGGTAAAACATCACAGCTGCGAAAAGACGACCAATAACTCCATTCAAGATCTACTATGTGGCCAGGGACTGAACACTAGACTTCCTTATGCACAGCAGCTTGCAAGGGATTTGCAGAGCGGCGGAGGAGAGGGGATTTTCACAATCCCCCCATCAGCAAATCCCGGCCACACTGACCAGCCGTTAATCCCCGGGTGGAAGGGCGAGGGGATTTTACATTCTGAGACACCCAAACAAATCTGGACAGTGTCATGTGGACTTATGTTGGTGTTTTAGCTTTTGGGGGTACGCTTTTGGAGAAACAGAGATAGAAAAATCTCGGGAGGGTGTGTATAGATTCACTTACATAATATCACTTAGATAGTATGAGAAATGTATACGTATATATACAAAGGTGTGATTTATTAAACGGATGTGTAGCGTGTAAGTGAATTATGGTCTTGCAGAGTTATGTAAAGATACGAATAAATACATACAAACATCACAAACACGAACACACACATGCGCTCACTTGCACGCGCGCGCACACATACACATACACACACATATATACGCACACACACATACACACACATACACACAACGATACAGACATACAGACATGGAGAGACACATATACAGACAAACAAACAGACGCATACAGACAAACAGACATGCATACAGACACAGACAGACAGACAGACAGACAGACAGACAGACAGACAAGTAGGCAGACAGACAGACAGACAGACAGACAGACAGACAGAGAAATATAGCGTCGGACATTAGGTAGGCTCAGAAATCTAGTGAAGCTCAAGAGATTATATACATACTACATCTCTGCATAAGTCACGATGAATATCAATGCGCATTAACCTCCGACAGAATAATGATGAATAATAACTTTCTTTATCATATTAATTCCTGTCACTGAATCATCCTTCACGATCCACAAACAATGTCTACTTCGTGTCTGCATTAGAATAAAAGACACTTCATGGAGAGTTAGACAGCAGAAACATGCAGAGAATAAATGTGTGTTAATTGCAAATTAGTTCGCTCTTTGACATTTCGCCTTAGCTTTTTCGTGAAGTGGTAGATAGCATTTTGCTACATGTTATTGCAGTTCCGAAAACGAGGGTAATCATTTGCATGTCGTGGTATTTGAAAACAG
>CM060334.1:53695210-53702710 GCA_030674155.1 Stramonita haemastoma
TGTGTGTGTGTGTGTGTGTGTGTGTGTGTGTGTGTGTGTGGTGCGTGCGTGCGTGCGTGTGTGTGGTTGTGTGTGTGTGTGTGTGTGGTAGTGTGTGTGTGTGTGTGTGTTGTGTGTGTGTGTGTTGTGTGTGTGTGTGTGTGTGTGTGTTGTGTTAGTTGTGTGTGTGTGTATGTTAGTGTTTGTGTGTGTGTGTTGTGTGTGTGTGTGTGTGTGTGTGTGTGTGTGTGTGTGTGTGTGTGTGTGTGTGTGTGTGTGGTGTGCTTGCAGTTCCTTTTTTTTCTATTCTGAATCTAGGTACACACATTTTTGTATATAATTATTTAGTATGCCTTGCTTTTGCACTATTCAGTTTTGTTTTTTTTGCAACCATTAAACATGTGTTATTTATGTTTTTCTTTACTGTTTGAAAAAAAGAGCTTTTGAAAGACAAATGAAATGGTATGAAATGATCGTATACAAATAAGTAAATTAGAACAATCAAAATCCAATAGATGTGTTGGGTTGTAAAATGTCAAGCATACCTGTTAAGCAGGCATGACTTTGTTGGAAAATTGTTAATAACTTACAGCACAAATTCTGGGCAAAGGTAACGTCTCTGGAATGTACGTAAGATCATTTTCTTTTCTCTTGCTAGTCAAAACAATGACAGTTTATAAACCCATTCTGTTATGTATTACTCTTGTTCCGAATATAAAAAAGTCTTTTTAACCTTACTTTGATTTCTTTGTTTTCCTACATTATACATCTATGGAGAAGGTGGATATCTTGGTGGTTAGAATGTTGTGCTTGCGTTCGAGATTTGCTGACTCGGGTTCGAATCCCGTTCGAGGAGATTTTTCCTCTGGAATTTACATCAGTGCTGGCTCCATCCCCCTCCCCCTCTTTTGGATGGGACCATAAACCAAATATGCAAACGCATTTAAAACGTCTTGCCAACACCTTCTAAACTGTTTTTACATGTCTGAAGAATAAATCTTTGCGTGTTGATGGGAACATAATTATGACAATAAAGAACCCAAACTACACACACCACACACACGGGGACTGGAAAAAATTCAAAGAAACACTTATTTCATTTTTTTTAATGAAAAACAATCAAGTCAATTTTTTTTTTAAATGGAAACAAACATTTTGTGGTCCTAAATAAAAATACATGTGTTTTCTCCACTTCACATCGATGTGTATACTGTTTCTAAATCAATACACACTATTCTTACGATTTGGGGGGGTGAGGGGGGCGGGGGGGAGGGGGGGGAGGTGGGGGGAGGGGGTTGGAGGGGGGGGGGGTGGGAGGGGGGGGGAGGGGGGAGGAGGGGAGGGGGGAGGGGGGGGGAGGGGGGGGGGGGGGGGAGGGGGGGGGGGGGGGAGGGAGGGGGGGGGGGGGGGGGGGGGGGGGGGGGAGAGAGAGGGAGAGGGAGAGAGAATGCGAATATGATTACGAATGCGAATGCGAATGTAAATACGAATGTGAATAGTCTATTCAGATTTTAGGCCTTAGCCCCTTTCTGAAGGAGAGGGGGGTACACAAAAACATGAGAGAGAGACAGAGACAGAGAGAGAGAGACAGAGACAGAAAGAGAGAGACACAAACACACACACAAACACACAGACACACTGACACGGACACAGACACAGGAAAAAAAAGAGACAGAGACATGGTCTCAAAGACAAAGACGGAGACTGGGGGAGAATGTGAGAAAGACAGACATACAGACAAAGAGACAAACGAAGACAGATACATACAAACAAACAGCCACACACAAACCAAACACATCTCTTCACTGCTTCAAAAACTAAAGTTCAGACCCCGTTAAATGAATTCTGAGCTACACATTTAATTTATAAAGCATGAAATACCGACAATAAAACAACACACGACAAAAAATTAGGCTTTCGAGACATTGTGGTCCCTAGTAGGGGAATGCGAGGGGCCTGTGTGTATAAATAGTATCCCTATTTCTGGATATATTTTGGCCAGAATTTCCCCTTTTCTATCCCTCTCTTTGTTTCTGCTTTGTTCGTTTATTCCTGTTATATCTACCATGTATATGTTCTGCCTTCTTGGTCCATTTTTCCTGACTTTATTCTCTCTCAGAAAAAAAAAAAAACAAACAATGTTCCAAGCTGATGTCAGATGCACTGTGCTTGATTCGTCTAGCAGTTATTGGCAGCGCTACAACATTTTTGTTCGTATTATAGGCAGCAATTGTTCATATCTGAGCATTTAAACAAGAAGAAGAAGAAGAAGAAGAAGAAGAAGAAGAACAACAACAACAACAACAACAACAACAACAACAACAACAACAACAACAACAACAGCAACATCATTAAGAAAGTAGACAGGCAATACAGAAAATAAATCAAACGTTTTATTTTTGGCTTAACAAAAATTAATAATCTTAACCTTGTTATTAAACAGCAGCAGGAGGTAAACAGAATGTGGAAACTATAAAAACGATGCCAAAAATTAAAAAGAGAAAAATCTAAACCAGTTTTTTTTTAGACATTGTTGCCCCCTGTGCCGATGCTTGGGTCCTGTGCGTATAAATAGCATTCCCATCTTCTGGGGAAAAAATGTAGGTAGAAACTCTCTCTTTTCGACCCCTCCTTGTTTCTTATTCGTTCTTTATAAATATTATCTTATTTTCTGGAAACTCTGTACTTGAAGGTCCTTCTTTTCCATCTCTCTTTTTTTTTTTTACTTTGTTCTTTCTCTTCCGGTCTTCTTTTAATCTATTCTGGTCAAGTCTCCCGCCTTTTTTTTTCCAGAAAGACTTTAAAGATAACAGTTCTCTCCCTTGCCAAAAATCAGAAGGGTTTGACTTGATTAGTCAGGTGCTTAACAGTAACATAGCACGTGTTCATTCACATGATAGCACTTGGTGTGATATTTGCATTTCACGAAGAAGAAGAAGAAAAAAAAGCAATTACGCAACAAAAATAGGTCCAACCACCTATCTACAATGCTTTAAAACGAGTTAATGATATGGAATATGTGGTTAAGCTAAACAGCAGGAGCTAAAAATGAATTTTATTAAAGCAAAAAAGACGCTGACAGTAAAAGAAAAAAAGAAAAAAACAAACAAAAACAAACAAAGAAACAAACAAACAAAAAAGCCTTCCCGGACATCACGGCAGGATCCAAAAAAACACACTTACAACAAAATCCAAATTACCAGCTGCAAAAAAAATATTACAAAGATTCGGTGCTGGTAAATCTATCCAATTTTCCTTTTGCCTGTGATGATAGTTGCCAACTGTGTCGCCCCAGTTACATTATTTGTATGGCCCTCCCTCTCTCAAGCTAGCTAGGAATAGTCGCCACAGTATCGTCAAATATCCTGTACGTGTCTACAAGAGATAACCTTGTTAGTGGTAATTTTATTGCCCTCCAATCAATTGTTCACTCTGTTCTGACCCAGAGAGAAGCAGAACGTATGGTTGTCAGGTAGCAGGATCTACATGCTGTGGACGCCAAAGGTGTATAGTATTATTAGAATTGCAGTAGTCTGCTTCAAAAAAAATGAAAATATACCCTGTTAACACAACAGCAGGGACTAGACATGAAATTTGAGAAGCAAAGGAGAAGGTTACAGTAAAAAGAACCTCATTCGGATGAGACGATAAACCGAGGTCCCGTGTGTTACACATCACTATTTAGCGCATGTAAAAGAACCCACGGTAACAAGGGGGTTGTCCCTGGCAAACTTCTGTAGAAAGAAGCCACTCTGATAGGGAAACAAATACAGTTGCATGCAGGAAAAAGAAAAAAAAAGTGGGTAGGCGCTGCACATGTGGCGACGCGCTCTCCCCGGGGAGAGCAGCTCGAATTTCACGCAGATAAATCTGCGTGACATAAAGTGGTACAAAATACCCCCCAAAAAATACATTCCCCCAAAATAAAACTTCCAAAACCAACAAAAATACGGACTACCTAGACATCATGGCCCGACCAAAATGATGACAGGCACAGCATAGAGCAAATGTGACGCTCCACCACATAAGGAGTCGCATTGCACCAGAGGTCACTTTTTAGTTATTGACAAGTTATTAATCTGCAATAAAAAGGCTTTTCGATACAAAAAACAGATTGAAAATCGGACAATTCTGTGCAAAGTTATTACAAATTGAAATGGTAGACTGCAGAATGTGACAGAACGAAAAACGGGCAAGTTTATTTTCGTAACAGGTTGTCAGAAAGAGGGCTTGGGTACACATTTAAAAGCAAAAGGAATGCAAATTATGTCGTCATATTTCATCACAAGGTCGAATAATGGATATAGTTAAATAATCAATCAAAATCTCAAAATTGACAACTTAACCCCCACCTGCATTTAATAGCTCCTAGCGCAAAATTAGGTAATGTGCTAAGCGACTCATTTCGTGGTGGAGCGTCACAAATTATAAGCTAAAAAATCAAGCAAAATGAATATTCACAGCTGCTTAACCAACCACATTTTTCTTTTCGCCTGTGAAGTTACTTCCCGATTGTGTGGACCCAGTTAGATCATGACTATGGCCTGCCCTTTTTCAAGTTAGGAATCGTCGCCACTGTATGGCCAAATACCGTGCAAGTGTCTGTATGACATAAGCTTGTTAGTGGTAACGTTATTGTCCAGTCATATTAATTAGCTTTGTTCTGACGCAGAAAGAAGCAAACTATAGATTGGCAGATAAGGGTCAGAATATCCACACGCGTTCCATATTGGTTAGGGTTTTTTTTTGCAGTATTTATGAATGATGGAAAACGTCATATGCAAAAAGCAATAAGCAAGAAGCAAGAAGAAGAAGAAGGAGAACAACAAAAACAACAACAACAAAAACGACAACAACAACATACACATGTTCAACAGACAAACACACGTGCGCATGCACGCATCTCGCGAGCGCGCACACACACACACACACACACACACACACATACACACACACGCACGCGCACTCACACACACACACACACACACACACACACACACACAAACACACAAACACACACTCACACACACACACACACACACACACACACACACACACACACACACACACACACACACACACACACACACACACACACACAGAAGAGTGTAAATAAGCGGGACAGAGAAGGAGAAAAGGAAAAATAAGAAGGAAAAAGAATGAACAGTAACCTAGAACAGAGAAGACAAAAAGAGTATAGGGCAGACAGACAGACAGACAGACAGACAGACACACACACACACACACACACACACACACACGCACGCGCGCGCGCGCGCGCACACACACACATACACACACACTATAAAATAATTAAATAAATAAATAAACAGATAAATAAATAAATAAATGAATAAATAAAAGACACACACACACACACACACACACACACACACACACACACACACACACACACACACACACACACACACACAACACACACAGACCAACAGACACACAGACAGTCACGAAGGCGGGAAAGTGGACTGGACACAAGCAAAGCAAATCAGACAGCTTAATCACAGATCGGAAAACGAGGAGGAGGAGGAGGAGGAGGAGGAGGAGGAGGAGGAGGAGGAGGAGGAGGAGGAGGAGGAGGAGACGGGAAAGATCACGATGGGCCGATCCATCGATCTACCAGTCTCTCTCTGATTTGCCCGCCCCCAAACTCTGTCTGTCTACCTGCCTGTTTGTCTGTCTGGTCTGTTTGTCTGCATGTGTCTGTCTGTCTGACTGTCTTGTCTGTCCGGTCTGCCTGGTCTGCCTGGTCTGTCTGTCTGTATGTCAGCATGTCTGTCTGTCCGTCTGCCTGGTCTGTCTGTCTGTCTGCCAGTCTGTCTGTCTATCTGGTTTGTCTGTCTGCCAGTCTGTCTGCCTAGACCTGTCTGTCTGCATGTCTGTCTGTCTGTCTATCTGTCTGATCTGTCTCTCTGTTTGTCTGCATGTCTGCCTGTCTGTATGTTTGCCTGTCTGTCTGGTCTGTCTGGTCTGTGACTTTGCTTCTGTGTTCGTGACCGCGACATGTCACGCGGTCGCGCAAGCCCGCTATAGTTAGGACAGGAGTGGGGGGTAAAGGGTGGGTGGGGGGGTAGATCCTTTTTTTTGCATGATAAATGGCATGGGCCAGGCACCATGCACATAGATAATTATCACCATCAAGATGCATCAGCATCACCATGAGCCAATATTTCTGCCTGAATGTTTGTAAGGAGATTTTGATTTTGTTCTCTTGGCATGGGTTGATAATTATAGAGATACCTTAATCTCTGTCTAGACCTATTGATAACGATGGAATGGAGACACACGAATAATTATAGCTGGAATCGTATAATCCTTTGTCAGTTATAGTTTTGCTCGTTTCTCTCTGTCTTTTGCAATTAAAAATATTTTATTTTTCTTTCCTTGTTCCTCAGATTGGTTAGATCCCTGGTCATCTCCATCTTGCTCTACGGCTGCGAAAGTTGGACAATGACCGCTGAAACCACCAAGCGGATCCAGACGTTCGAGACAAAATGCTTCAGGCGACTGCTTGGAATTTCCTGGAAGGATAGGAAAACAAACACCTTTGTGCGAAGTCAAGTCGCACTGATGGCTGGCCCTCAGGAACCCCTACTAGCCACTGTCAAAAAAAGGAAGCTGGCATGGTTCGGCCATGTCACACGCCACAACACCCTCCCCAAGACAGTCCTACAAGGAACGCTAGAAGGTGGCAGACGCCGAGGCAGACAAACCAAAAGCTGGATGGATAACATCAAGGAGTGGACCCGCCTGGACAGTCCAACACTCATTCGGAAGGCGGAGGACAGGGCTGGATGGCGACGGCTGGCTGCAGAATCGTCTCTCATGTCTCCTCCACGACCATCCCGGTCATGAGAAAAAAAGAAGAAGAAGAAGTTCCTCGGCTGGAGCTTTGAGGTCTACCTATCGAGAAGATTTACGTTTTTGACACATGTCTAACCATGGTGGAGGTTGCTGTATTTAGACTTCGGAGATGTGTGCTGGGTTAGTGTGTGTTCCCATAACCCTCCGAATTCTACCATGAATTACAGGATCTGTAAGGTGTATATTTTAGTTCTCTGCATGCTTATATACACGAAGAGAATAAAAGCACAGGCAGGTCTGCACTTGTCCTGTGAGATTGCAAAAAATCATCACCTTTAATTCATAAGACGCTGTCACGACTTGAACCCACGACTTCATAGACCCATGGGATTGAAGTCAAACTGTCTTAACCATTCAGCTACAGTGCGTGTTTATCTATGGCTACTTCTGAAGGCTGAAAGTGTTTGGATTTTTTCGTCATTGAGTCAGAACCTGCTTCTACACAAAGGAAACTTTGACAACATAATGACAAAAATCGGTTCTCTTATGTTTTACTTTTCTTACACAAACATAGACTGATGCCAAAGAACAACTATCGCTCCATAACAGAATGTCTGTCAGCAATCATGGGGTAAAAGTTTAGAATCACTTTACCTAACAGTGTGCAAAGATTACAACTGCTACCATCCACCACGAAAT
>CM060334.1:53710210-53712710 GCA_030674155.1 Stramonita haemastoma
CTCTCTCTCTTCTCTCCTCTCTCTCTCTCTCTCTCTCTCTCTCCTCTCTCTCTCTCTCCTCTCTCTCTCTCTCTCTCTCTCTCTCTCTCTCTCTCTCTCTCTCTCTCTCTTCTCTCTCTCTCCTTCTCTGTCTCTCTCTCTCTCCTCTCTCTCTTCTCTCTCTCCTCTCTCTCTCTCTCTCTCTCTCTCTCTCTCTCTCTTCTCTCTCTTCTCTTTTACTTTTTATTTTTTATGCAAACAATATATTATCCTAGCTTTCATCAGTCAAGCATGTTTCTGAATTTAGGGAAAGAAATACGGACGACAACGAAAAAAGATCGATTTTACAAAACAGCTGAAAAAAATTGTAATACAGAAAAATGCAACTCCACCCAAAAAAACTCAACCACCACCACCACCACCACCACCAACAACAACAACAACAACAACAGCAACAACAACAATAGCAAAAACAAAAAAAACTAATATTACAAAACGATCATTCATGAGCACACATGACAAAGTAAAGCGTCTCTAATGATTTCTTGTTGTTCTCTGGATGATATTGTCTGCTTTTTAGGATGTTTTTTCTCTAGGGACTTCCATGCTGATTCTAGGGTGGTCTTTTTTTGTTAATTTGTTGTTTTTGTTGTGAGACGAATAGGATTTGCATTCTGTTTGTCATTTTCTCCTGAAGGATATGATGAAACCGTTTGTTTTTTTTCAATTTGTCTCTTCTCGCTATACTGTCTTTTTGTGTTGTTCTCTCTGTCTCTGTGTCTGAGACTGTCTGTCTCTGTCTGTTTGTGTGTCTGTCTGTAGGTCTGTTTGTCTGTCTCTCTCTCTCTCATCTCTCTCTCCATTTGTCTGTCTGTCTGTCTGTCTGTTTGTATGTCTGAATAACTGTCTGTTTGTATGTCTGCATAACTGTCTGTCTGTGTGTCTGTGTGTCTCTGTCTCTGTCTGCCTGTCTCTCTGTCTTTCTGTCTCTGTCTCGGGACGGATAGCCTAGTGGTCAGAACATTGCGCTGGCAATTTGACGACCCGGGTTCGAGTCCGGTCGTTGAGATTTTCCTCCTGGAGTTAACATCAGTGCTGACTCCACTCTCCCCAAAAGTCCTTCGAATGAGACTTTAAACCGAGGCCACGTGTGCGAACGCACGCAGAACATCTTGCGCACACGTTAAATCCTGTTCCGCTTTTCGTAAGAGTAGGCCATCGTGTGCCGGTGGGAACAGATGACAATATTTACAAAAACTGCATACACACGGGGACCGGATGTAAAAAAGCACATGACTGCTTATTCTGTTATCCTCGATATAAAAGAAGAAATAAAAGAAGAAATTTAAAAAATATCTCTCTCTCTCTCTCTCTCTCTCCTCTCTCTCTCTCTCTCTCTCTCTCTCTCTCTCTCTCTCTCTCTCCTCTCTCTCTCTCTCTCTCTCTCTCTCTCTCTCTCTCTCTCTCTTCTATCTATCTATCTATCTATCTATCTATCTATCTATCTATCTATCTATCTATCTCCCGCCCTCGCTTGTTATTGCTCATATTCATGATATATGTGACGCTCCACCACATAATGAGACGGAGTGCACATGAGGTCAATTTTTAGTTATTGACATGTTATTGATGTGCAATAAAGTGGCTATCAAATACGAAAAACAGATTGAAAATCGGACAATTTTGTGCAACATTATTACAAATTGAAATGGTAGACTGCAGGATTTGACAAAATGAGAAACGGGCAAGTTTATTTTAGTAACAGGTTGTCAGAATGAGTGCTTTGGTATTTTCAAAACACATTTAAAAGCAAAAGGAATAAAAATGATACGCTGATATTTCATTATAAGATAAATAAACAGATCTTGTTTAATAATCAATCAAAATCACAAAATTGACAACTTGACCCCCACCTGCCTTTAAAGGCTCCTAGCGCAAAACTAGGTAATGTGCTAAGCGACTCATTTCGTGGTGGAGCGCCACATATATCCCTGATAAGGGAAGGCACCGGATGTATAAAATATCACATAGGTCTTTATTGATTACCACCGTCGATTCTTTTTTTTACAGTTGATAAATTGGATAGTTGATTGACTGATCGATGTATTAATTTGGTGTATGTCTGTCTGTCTGTCTATCACTGTCTATCTTGTGTATACAATCCCCCACTTCTCAGAACCTTAGAATTGCACTTAAATATTTATCTTACTCATCGCATCTATCCCTTCCATCTAGTGCAAATGTCTGGAACTGCTTTCGTCTTGGTATTTCTGTCTGTTTATGTCAGAACACATTCCAGCATATACACGTGGGTTTGCAGCCCACCCCCATCTTACACTTACACACATATGAGTGCGCGCGCACATACGCACACATATTATATATATACACACACAGAGATAAACACTCACACTCGCAGCACTCCCCCACACATACACATGCCCGCGCGCGCACGCACACACGCACACACACCACACACACGCATGCACGCACGCACACACACACACACACATACACATAA
>CM060334.1:53720210-53730210 GCA_030674155.1 Stramonita haemastoma
CACGAGCTAGTATGCACACACACACACACACACACACACACACACACACACACACACACACACACACACACACACACACACACACACACACACAAACACACACACACACACACACACACACACACACACACACACACACACACACTTGACACATTCCTACACAAGCGCACTTGACACATTCCTACACAAGCGCACTTGACACATTCCTACACAAGCGCACGTAATTTTTCATAACATAAAATCAAACAGTTATAGAATTAACCAAACAAGACAAATTATCACGTAAATTAATTACTCTATCATACTCTTGCTAATCACTATTGTCATTAACAGTATGTTCTGTTGTCTAATAATATATCTTTTTGTAAAGAGACGTAAAACTGAATCCCACCATTCTTCTTAAGCATGTAGGTGTCCATTTTCTTGTTCAACATTACACAAAGTAACACACATCTTTCGCCTTCCATTCAGACGTAAGACAGAGAAATGAGTTTTCAGCACAAGTCTGTGTGAGAGAGCGCTTGACTGGTGATGCTGAATGTGCTCCTGTAGATTAGAACTAGCGAAGGAGAGAGAGAAGAAGATGTGCAAGTGAAAGGTCTCTCTCATCTCGTCCGCTCCAGTGGTACTCTGTATGTGTGTGTGTGTGTGTGTGTGATGTGGTGTGTGTGTGTGTGTGTGTGTGTGTGTGTGTGTGTTGTGTGTGTGTGTGTGTGTTGTGTGTGTGTGTGTGTGTGTGTGTGTGTGTGTGTGTGTGTGTGTGTGTGTGTGTGTGTGTGTGTGTGTGTGTGTGTGTGTAGTGTGTGTGTGTGTGTGAACAGAACAGAACAGAACAGAACAGAACATCGTTTATTGCCATGGAAGCATACAAAGCTTATAGACACAAGTGAACAAATTGGTTAGAAAAAGTCACCGAAGATTCATGCAATCAAAAACATACTTTGCAAAGGGTCCTTGAAGGCCGTCAAGCTGTACAAAATCACTTGGAACCAAATTATTCAAACATATTTGTTGGGTTGCTCCTACCAAAAAGTGGCTGGACTGTTGCACCTCTTTAAGTAGATTACTTCGTAGACCCTGAAACAACATACACGCATCCAAAAAATGGAATTCATCTTCTACAACTCCACACACATTACACAATCTTTCTTCTCTTGGGGTGCCTGTATATCGACCACGCTCAATGTTCAAATCGTGGGCACTGACTCTGAGTCTACAAAGAGCTTGTTTGTGGGATGGGTCGATATCTGCAACAAGGTAAGGTTCTAGGTGATAATCAGTCTTTTTAATTTTATCGTAAAATTCGAGTCTACTTGTTTTTGTTCTTTGTTGTTTCCAGAACTTGACATATCTCTCTTCTAATTTTTGGCAAAATGCAAATTTCAGCCTGTTTTTACTAAGTGTTGACTGATTCTTCCAAACGTGTCCTAGCCCTAAATTATGAAGAAAGTTTTTAACAAACAGTATCCAATGAGCTTTAGCAGTGTCCTCTTGGTTCAACATAGCATTGTACACTCTTTTTGTGTAAGTATCATGATGTACATGTAGATATGAGTCCAGTAACCAATCACTCGATATGCAACATGAATCCCCACTGGATATCTTCCTAATTCTGCAAGCGTTGATAGATTCATTGATTTAGAATGTAGACCCAAAATAAGCTTACAAAATCTCATATGTGTTTTTTCATGTGGATATTTAGAAGAAAGACACTTTCCAAAGAAAGAGGATATGTCTGAGTTAACTGAGATAGGTATCTTATTTTCAACCCATGGAAACCAAATTTCAGCTCCATATGTTGCTATAGGCATAATCAATGAATCAAAAAGCTGCATTATAGTATCAAAACGAATATTCTGTCCTCTGATGACTCGTCTTAATGAATGCACTGCTTTATTTGCCTGTTTAGCTAAGTGTTCTTGAGCAAAGTGAAAAGTTCCTGATTTGTGGAATACTACACCCAAGTATTTGAACTGATCAATAGTTTGGATTATATGACTACCTAGTTTGAAGTGAATAGGTACTTTTGGGTCTGAGTGAGTGAATATTACAACTTTGGTTTTTTCCGTGTTGATATTTAGTCCCCAGTTTTCACAGTACACAGTAAGGTTATTTAGCTTCTTTTGCAATCCTGCTTTTGTAGTAGATAGGATTGCAAGGTCATCAGCGTATAACAGGCAAGAAATAACATTGGTTTTTAGTATCATCTATAGATGGTGAGTCCATATCATCAATATAACTTGGAAGATCATTTATAAATACATTGAATAAAGTAGGACTAAGTACATTTCCTTGTAGTACACCTTTTTGAACTGATGTTTCAGAGGAGAAACCACAACGATTTCTGGCGCACACTGTTGCATTATTATACATACTTTGGATTATTCTAAAACAGTTTCCTTTAATACCTAAGCGGTACATTTTCAACATAAGACCCTCATGCCAGACTGAGTCAAAAGCTTTCTGAAAGTCAACAAAGCAGCAATAAAGACGATTCTTTCGAGATTTTAAAATGTCATCTATTATTTTCTTCAGTATGAATATCTGATCTGATGTCCTATATGATTTTCGGAAGCCTGCTTGTTCGTGTGATATTAGTCTGTTGTCTTCAAGATAATTCGATATGCGATTGTTCAATATCTGACAGAAAAGATTGCTAAGGGAATTATTCAGTGTTATTCCTCGATAATTTCCAGGTTCCATTGGATCCCCAGATTTGAAAATGGGTAAACTAATTCCCTTTTTCCACGATTCAGGATAGGTGCCAGAATTAAGAATTAGCTGAAACAATTTTTGAACAGTTTCTATCATGTCTGGTAGGCTGGCTTTTATTATTTCATTCGTAATGCCATCTTTTCCTGGTGCCTTTTTGTTGCGCATATTTCGAGACACATGCAGTATCTCTTTTATAGTAATTGGAAAGTCGAGGTAAGAGTATGAAATGTTTGAGTTTATAATTTCCAGTTCAGTGTGTACTTTTGCTTTTATATTTTTATCAATGTTACAGTTTTTACCCAAAAGGCCTTCCAAATGTTTTAACCATTTCGAATTTGAAAGGGGAGAGTGATTATCTTTTATAGGATTCTCTGCTTCTTGGAGTAGTTTTAAAGTCTTCCATACTTGGTTTGGGTCTTGTAATAAGGCTTCATTGAGACTCTGAACTAACATATTTTTGTATGATTTCTTTTTTTTCTTCAACAGTCTATTATAAACTTTTAGCTGGTGATAGTATTTCTCATTTAACGTTCTGGTTTGTGGGTGCCTATTTAGTGCATTCCTTAGTGATATAAGTTCTCTCCTTTGAATGTAACAAGCTTGGTCAAACCACTTCTTAGAACGTTTTAAAGTTCGTGTTGTACGTCTTTGTGTACAACGGAGAGCTAGTTTTGATGCGTTTTTCAACATGTTTGTAACTTTTTCAACTATAAAATCGACAGATTTTGTGGAGTGTAGGGTATTTAGGTCGTTCTTTATTTCTTGTAACAGTTGACTGATTCCTCTGGTCTTTAATGCCTGACTAAGAGCTTTGGTAGATTTGTCATCCCAGAAAAATCGTTCAGCATAATCTTTCTGCTTATCATCGTGTGTCTTGTTTGCGGAATATGCTGATAACTTATTTTTGTCTTGACCTTTTTTCAACGTTAAACTTACAGTTAATTTTAATGGACAATGGTCAGAAAACTGATTCAGGTCTTTAACTGTCATTTTGAAAACGTCTTTTGTCAGAGTATCTGAACATATAAAATAATCTACAACGCTACTACCTTGCTGTACATGACAGGTATATTTCCCTTTCAAGTCCCCTAGAGTTCTGCCGTTTCTAATAAGTAAATTATTATTGGTACAAATGTCAACAAGTCTTCGTCCAATTCTGTGAACAACATGATCCATTGAGCATCTATTGTTCGCAGTACTGAGACATTCTAAAGAAGGTGGAATGTAAGGATTACTATCGGAATCGATGTCAACAAAATCAACTAGCGTTCCTGTTCTTGCATTAAAATCACCACATAAGATAATATTTCCTTTGGAAGAAAAATGTTCAATGTCCTTTTCTAAAGTATTCCATATTTGTTCTGAATTTATTTTACCAAATGATGAAGATGACGGAGGAATGTAACAGCAGCCTATAAAGGTGTCATCATTATTCTTCTCTTTATTTGGGATATGAATCCATACAATGTCACAATTACTTTGGGGTAAAAACCTAATATGTTCTGTACATCTGGCTTTACAAATACTGATATACCACCTGACGATTTTTGTGCATTTTTGTTTTTTCGTCGACAATAGTGAACTCCTGGAGAAAAATTGTGGATAAAAACATCTTTTGCTTGTTCATAATCTAAGTGAGTTTCTTCTAAAAATACAAGGTCATATGTTTGTAATCTGTCATAAAACTGTCTGTTTATAAATTTATTTACCCGAATACCGTCAATTGTTTCTATAAAGCCTTTGATATTCCATGACAAAATGCTAATATTTCTTTTAACCATGTTTCGTTTTGATGTAGTGTTAAGACTAGTGTTCAGTGAATCTACTTTCAGTGTTAAACGTTTTAGAAGTCATAGTCTAGATCTAGTAGTAGTAATTTGGTCTGTCAGTGTTAACCCTTATAGAAATCACAGTCTAGATCTAGTAGTAGTAATTTGGTCTGTCATAACGTGACCAGCTGCCACGCACTGAAGGGCGTCTAGCAGGGAAGTTGCCACGGTGACCAGTGTAATCTTCCTGGTACCTTGTACGCCTGTAGCTGTGCACGTGTTGACTAGATCTGTGTGGCCAGTCTCTGTTCCATTCTCTCTGTGGGTGGTATTGATGTTGTGTCAGTCTCTCTGGCAGGGATGACTGGTACCAGGGCCTGTCATACATCGCATTCCTATCAGTAGCACTATATCTCCTGTCATATGTGTAGTCTGCATCATTATTTCCAGAATATCTGTCTCCACGTGTGTCTCTGAAGTATGCAGATGGTCTGTCTGTGTTCACAGTTTGAAAACTTCGACTTGCGTTGTTTTGCCATCTCTGGAAGTGGTTCTGAGGTCGGTTCCATTGTCTCTTGTGTTGTTCCTGTCTTCTGCGATCTGGAGATCTGCGCTGTGGACGTTTCCATGCCCTCCCTTTTGGCTTTTCCCAGAGTAGGCTGTCCAGATGTCGCCCAATGTTGGTAGCTAGGATACTGGCTCCTCTTCTGTTGGGGTGCACATCATCAGTCAGGTGTCGTTGTGGCTGCAACATCTCATGACCAACAAAGGAGATGTTCTCTACTTCATGGAGTTTTGTTAAAAGGAGCGCATTGAATAGCTCAACTTTTCTAGTCAGTTCTTTCTGGCGTGTGTAAATTGCCTTGCTGACAATGACTTTGGTTTGGGGTTTCAACTCCTCCTTGAGTTTCAAAACAGCTGAGGTCAGCTTTGTGCTTGCTGTCTCTGCATCCATGTTTTGCAGGTCGTTAACTCCTATGTGCAGAACAGCATCTGCATTACTTGAGCTAAACATTTTTGTGCAGTCGTCTGCCACCATCACCTTCTCCATGGTCACTTTCATTCCATAGGACTGACCCAGTCTTTGGGGATCAATGTTATTAAAAATAGAGTCATGGATGACAACTACGTGAGGTAGGTTGGGGAATCATTGCTCTGTGGCACCATGTCCTCATCTTTAAAACTGTCATCACTGGGACAGTTACTGTCAGGTTGGCTTTCATCTTGGCTCATCTGAGCCCAGCTGATGCTAGTGTTCTTTTATTCCTGCATTACCTCATGTGCCTTACGTTCTTTTGAGGAGATGTTCTCAGGGAGACACTGAGTAACGTTGTCATCTGATGATTTTGCCTGCACTGCAGTTTTTGTCAGATCTGTTTTGCTTGATGCCCTGGCTCTGTTAGCTTTTCCTGTCTTTTGAGGGGTCTTCTTTGAGGTCTTTTTTGATTTCTGTATTGATCCCTTCATATCTGAACTAGCCTGAGATGTTTTGTTTAGGACGTGTTCATGTTCGTGGCAGAGTTCATTTGTTTGTGTTCCCACATGTCGAATGTTTGCTTGCAAGCTAGACTGTTTTCTATTGTCTTTGTTCTGCCTAAAGCTGGGTGTTTTCAGAGCGTTAGACAGTTGTTTGACAAGCTCCTCTGTTCTTTCCGGATGCAGTAGATCTGCCACAAGTGATGCCAGGCTGCAGACTGACAATTCTAGATTTCCAAGAGTAGTTGTCAAAGTTTGTTGCTGGCATCGTAAAGCACGTTCTACATGTTCTACGAAAGTGACGTCATGAACTTTTACATCATCTATGTTTGCGTCATGGTACTTTTGCTTTCTTTACATTGTAGTAGAGCCTCTTCGATGTTTTCGTCATAAACAGTTTTTCTACAATCTTTGCACGTGTATTTTCTTTGTGATCTGGAGAAAATACACAACTGATAGATGGGTAGCTCAGTGCAAGTAAAATGTATTTTTCTCATACAATCGGAACACTTCAAGGTCCGTTCTTTACTGTCTGTTCCACAGAGGCATGTCAGTTCAGGATTTTCTTGGCTCCTTAAATCTATTTCTTTTGCGATTGTATTTTCAGAGACATCTTTATCAATCACAGGCATGTTCAGATATATGTTCATATTTTCATGTTCATCTTCGTACTCACCAGGTCCGAAGACTGGTGGGTTGTTGTGGCCAGCCGTTCTCATAGCTTGCTCCAGGGTGTCGTGGGCAGCCTGGGGGAGCCGGTAACAGATCGAGAAGCATTGTTCCAGGTCTTGAAAACCCCAACGAGGCGCCTTTTGCTGACTGCATAAAATTTGTCTGCCTTTTTTACTTTCACGGACGCCATTCTAAATGTCGCATAAAACACATTAAGTACATTCCACTGAAAAATAAATATTAGAGTCGTTTCAAGACACGTATTGCCATCTTGCTGACCGGAAGTGTGTGTGTGTGTGTGTGTGTGTGTGTGTGTGTGTGTCAATCTGGTTGTCTGAATGGCGTGTGTCATTCTGCGTGTGTATGTGTGTGTGTTTCTCTGTCTCTCTCTGTCTCTCTCTGTCTCTCTCTGTCTCTCTGTCTGTCTGTCTGTCTGTCTGTCTGTCTCTCTCCTCTCTTCCTCTCTCTCTCTCTCCTCTCTCTCCTCTCTCTCTCTCTCTCTCCTCTCCCCTCTCTCTCTCTCCTCCATGAGTTTTCTATTCAGTCTGAGAGAGAGTGAGTGAGTAAAAAGGGAGACACAGAGAGAGAGACACAAAAGAGAGAGAGAGAGAGGGAGACAGACAGACAGACAGACAGAAACAGAGAAACAGAGGGAAGGGTGATATACAGGCAAGCAAACAAGCGGATAGACAGACAGCAAAGAAGTAAAAGAAACCCAGACACATCATGCACAAGCACACTCTCTCTTATTCATCTTCTGTCCAAGCTTTACACACACACTTACACACACACACACACACACACACAACACACACACACACACACACACACACACACCACATACACACGCACACGCACACGCACACACACACACACACATAGAAACACACACACACACAGACAACGCGCACACACACACACACACACACACACACACACACACACACACCACACACCACTCTCTCTCTCTCTCTCTCTCTCTCTCTCTCTCTCCTCTCTCCTCTCTCTCTCCTCTCATCCCACACACACACACACACACACACACACACACACACACACACACACACACACACACACACACAACGCACACAACGCACACACACATACCTCCCAGGGTAGGTAGCCAAAACGCACAATATAATATTGGAAGTAACCACTCATGAACTCATGGGGGATGGATCAGTATAAGACCACTGGATGATTTAGCCAGTAGGGCCACTCATTGAACTCACATGATCAGTCTATACATAAATCTTTACAAATGATCAGTACAACACCAAGTACACACCACATAACAGACACGTACGAAAGCGAGTGCACACACTCACGCATGCACGCACTCAGGCGTTCTTCGACTCGCAACACAACACATTCGACGCATACACGCATCACGCTCACGACAACCAACACACACACACCAACCACAACTCAACACCACACACACACACACACACACACACACACCACACACACACACACACACACACACACACACACACACACACACACACACACACACACACACACACACACACACCGCTACAGGAGGCACATATAGAAGAGTGTATTCTTTTATTCTTTTATTTCTAGGTTAATGGACTAAGCACTAATGTGCTTTTTTACATAAGTCCCCATGTGTATGCAGGTTTGTTTACCCATTCCAACCGGCACACAATGGTCTACTCTTCGAGAAAGAGAAACGGGTTTTAACGTGTGTGCAAGATTTTGATTTATTTTGATTTATTCTTTTATATCGAGGATAATGGGATAAGCACTCTTGTGCTTTTTTTTACATCCAGTCCCCGTTGTAAATGTCATCTGTTCCCACTGGCACACGATGGCCTACTCTTACGAAAAGCGGAACAGGTTTTAACGTGTGCGCAAGATGTTCTGCGTGCGTTCGCACTCGGGGCCTCGGTTTAAAGTCTCATTCGAAGGACTTTTGTGGAGAGTGGAGTCAGCATTGATGTTAACTCCAGGAGAAACATCTCCTCGACCGGACTCGAACCCGGGTCTTCAAATTGCCAGCGCAACGTTCTGACCACTAGGTTGTCCGTCCCCCCAGATGTACTGCGTGCGTTTGCACACAGGACCTCCGTTTGTAGTCTCATCCAAGGACATTTTGGGGGCAGTGAGTCGGCACTGATGATAATTCCGGAGAAAAAATCTTGAACGAGAATCGATCCCGGATCTGCAGATTACGAGCGCCTCACTCTGACCACCAGACTTTCCCGTCCTTAACAGAAAAAGGAGAAGTACTACGTAGGCTAGGTACAGTATAGTACAGTATATTATTGTACAGTACAGTAAAGTATAATACAGTACAGTACATTATTGTACAGTGCAGTATGGTACAGCACAGTAAAGTACAGTACTTACCGTTCATCACGGTCACCTTAAGACTCTCGATCTATAATACAGTATAGTTTTAGTACAGTAGAGTATAATACAGTACAGTACAATATAGTGCAGTGCAGTACAATACAGTACACTACAGTACAATGCAGTACAGTACATTACAGTACAGCACAGAACAGTATTGCACAGTACTTATGATTCAGCATGGTCACCTTCAGACTCTCAATCTATAGTACACTACAGTATGCTACACTAAGTACACCACAGTACAGTAGAGTACAGTAACTATAGTACTTACCATTCAGCACGGTCAGTTTCAGACTCTCAATCTATCGTGTAGTACACCACAGTACAAATCACTACACAACAGTACAGCACAACATAGTAGCTATAGTACACTTACCATTTAGCACGGTCACCTTCAGACTCTCGATCTATAGCATAGTACACCACAGTACACCACAGTACAGCACAACATAGTAACTATAGTATACTTACCATTCAGCACAGTCACCTTCAGACTCTCAATCTATAGTATAGTACACTACACTACACTACACTAAGTACAGTACAGTACACCACAGTACAGTACACACATACACTACACCACAGTGCACTATAGCACAGTACAGTATAGCACAATACTTACCATTCAGCACAGTCACCTTCAGACTCTCGATCAATAGTACACTACAGCACACCACAGTACAGTACAGCACAACATAGTAACTGTAGTACACTTACCATTCAGCACGATCCCCTTCAAACTCTCGATCTATAGTATAGTACACTACAGTACACTACACTATGTACAGCATAGTACAGTACACTACACCACAGTGCAGTACAGTACAATACAGTACAGTACAGTACAGTATATTATCGTGTAGTACTTACCATTCATCACGGTCACCTTCAAACTCTCGATCTATAGTACAGCACAGTACAGTACAGTATATTGCAGTATAATACAGTACAGTACAGTACACTACACTACACCACAGTACAGT
>CM060334.1:53747710-53750210 GCA_030674155.1 Stramonita haemastoma
GTAGTAGTAGTAGTATGATTATTATTATTATTATTATCATTATTATTAGTGTTTTATAGCAGTAGTAATAGTTGTCTTGGTAGGAGTAAGAGTAGGAGGAGTAGTAGTAGTAGTAGCAGTATTAGTAATTGCATTGTTACTTATAGTTGTTGTTGTTGTTTTTTTATTATGGAGATGATGATGACAATGAGAAAACAGAAAATCATAACCAGAAAACATCCTAACCATAACGACATCGAGCATAACCCCCCCCCCCCCCCCCCCTCACCACCACCACCACTACCACGATAGAAACAAACTTTCAATACAAAACAAACGTCATGAAAATTCACAAACCAAAATCAAACCTAAAAAAGCACACAAACAAAAACACACATGACTTTCAAGACAAAACCACCCTCACAACACCTCACCCTCTGAAATCGGATACGAAACAGCAAAATCTGAATTTTCAAGACAAAACAACACCTTCACACACACACACACACGCGCACGCACATGCACACACACACACGCACGCACACACACACACACACGCACGCACACACACACACACGCACGCACGCACGCACGCACGCACGCACACACACACACACACACACACACACAACCCAACCCAACCCAACCCAACCCAACCCAACCCAGTCCAAATGAACTTTTCAAGAGAAAAACAACCTTCACACACACATACACACATACCCCCCCCCCCCCCCCCCCCCCCACACACACACACTTACCTCCAACCCCCCACCCCCACCCCAACTTCCAACCCCCCCCCCCCCCCCCAAAAAAAAAAAAACCCAAAAAAAAAAACCCAAAAAACAAAAACCATCTTTCTCACCTTCTGGAATCCGACACGAGTTTGTTTCCATCTTTGAACCAGTCGATGTCCTGCAGCACGTTGGGGCCGGCATGGGCCGTGCAGTTGAGGAGAATCTTCTGCCCCAGGTTGACGTACTTCTCTCCCCTCAGCACCAGGCCTGGCGTCAGGGCAGGGGAGAGGGGCAACACTGTAGTGGTAGTAGTAGTATTGAACACTGAACACTGAACTGGTATGATATAGTAAGTGTGGGGGGGAGGGGGGAATCTGTATTGGTAGTAGTAGTATTGAACACTGAACACTGAACTGGCATTATAGTGGGGGGGGGGAAGGGGGAGGGGGAAGGGGGGGGGACCTGTAGTGGTAGTAGTAGTATTGAACACTGAACACTGAACTGGTATTATATAGTAAGTGTGGGGGGGAGGGGGGAATCTGTAGTGGTAGTAGTAGTATTGAACACTGAACACTGAACTGGTATTATATAGTAAGTGTGGGGGGGAGGGGGGAATCTGTATTGGTAGTAGTAGTATTGAACACTGAACACTGAACTGGTATTATATAGTGAGTGTGGGGGGGAGGGGGGAGGGGGAGGGGGGAATCTGTAGTGGTAGTAGTAGTATTGAACACTGAACACTGAACTGTATGGTGTAGTTAGTGTGGGGGGGAGAGGGGCAACACTGTAGTGGTAGTAGTAGTATTGAACACTGAACTGGTATTATAGTGAGTGTGGGGGGGAAGGGGGAGGGGGAAGGGGGGGGGAGCTGTAGTGGTAGTAGTAGTATTGAACACTGAACACTGAACACTGAACTTGTATTATGGTAAGTGTGGGGGGAGAGGGGCAACACTGTAGTGGTAGTAGTAGTATTGAACACTGAACACTGAACACTGAGCTGTATGCTGTAGTTAGTGTGGGGTGGTGTGGGAAGGGGGGGGGGCGACCTGTAGTGGTAGTAGTAGTATTGAATACTGAACACTGAGTTTGGATTATTATCGTAAGTGTGGGGGTTGGGGTGGGGTGGGTTGTGGGTAAGAAGGGGTGTTGGGGAGGGGGTGTGGGGTGTGTGTGTGGAGGGTGGTGTGGGGGGGAGAGGGGCAACACTGTAGTGGTAGTAGTAGTATTGAACACTGAACACTGAACTGGTATTATAGTGAGTGTGGGGGATGGGGGTGGTGTGGAAGGGGGGGGGGGGACTGTAGTAGTAGTAGTATTGAACACTGAACACTGAATTTGTATGATAGTAGTTGTTTGGGGGTTGGATGGGTTGTGGGTGATGGGGGTGGATGGGATGGGGGGTGGGAGGGTTCAGTAGGGTTTGGGAGGGGTATGGAGACAGAGGAGTGTGGTGGTAGTGGTGGTGGTGGTGGTGTGTGTGTGTGTGTGTGTGTGTGTGTGTGTGTGTGTGTGTGTGTGTGTGTGTGTGTGTGTGTGTGTTTGTGTGTGTGTGTGTGTGTGTGTGTGTGTGTGTGTGTGTGTGTTTGTGTGTGTGTTTGTGTGTGTTGTGTGTGTGCGTGTGTATGTGTGTGTGTGTTTGTATGTGTACACGTGTGTATGTGTGTGATGTGTGTGTGCATGTGTGTGTACGTGTGTGTGTATGTGTGTGTACATGTGTGTGTGTACATGTGTATGTGTGTATATGCACATGTGAGTGAACGCGTCGGCGCATGCACTTGCGTTCACGT
>CM060334.1:53755210-53760210 GCA_030674155.1 Stramonita haemastoma
TATCTGCGTATACATTCAACAGATTAACAACAATGGAAAAGAATTCAAAACGAAACATTTTGCTTGACTAACTTTGCATGGAGGAACGAATGGAAAGCGATAATTTATGGGCTGAGAGCTTGGCAAAAACGCGGACAAATTGAGGGGCCAAACACATGTAATGGATTTTAAGATATTTGTATCATAAAATGTTTAATGTCATGTTTTTTTTTCCAATGGACATGATTATCAGACCCTACTGTTTTCATGCTGTGTGGAGATTTCAAGATAGAGGCGATAGCTGGTGTTCATATCTGTACTTGAAAAAAACAAAAAAAACACCCAAAACAAATATTTCTAAATGGCGAAAGTGTGTGCTTTTTTGTAGAAGAAACTTATATAAATGCTGGTTACTGCAGGTTGTAGAACAAACTATTGAATATTGTTTTTTCTTGTGGCTTAAAAGGAGAATATGTTTTTTTGTGTGTTTTTAGCTGTTTGCTTTATACAAGGCCATGCCTACCCTCAGTTTCAAATGAAAACAATTTACGATTATGTTCAAGCTTAAACAAAAGGTCAACTAGGAACCAGAACTATTTTTATTTATTTTAACTGCATTTTTGTATAAACATCAAAGACTACACCTACAACATATTTGTTTTCTTTCATTTTTGAAAAAGCCTGACTAACGATATCTCTCTTAAACGCTAATGGCTCTTTGTAAACAGGGATAACAGTGCCATCAGCTGATAAATTTTCCCTGATAAAACTGAATGACCGAAGTCAGACAAAAGGGTAGTAGATCATGGATCAATGCTGTGCCTACAGACACCACAAGCCACAATGACCAAACTCTCCTAGCTGTCGCGACACCATCCTTCTTCTCAGTGCTTCCTTAGCTCTAAGGAAGAGCACAGCTTTACATCAGTGTTCATCACAAGTGTAAGTCAACCCTTGCTTACAGTCAGCTTGGCCACTTCTGGATAGAGTCCAGGACAGCAAGGAAACAAGCCCAGACCATTTCTTACCGCTTATTTTTCACTATCGTTTGTGCTAAACAGTTAGGACCAAGCCTGATTTATCCTTAAGTGTGAAGGGAGGGTAAGTCAAGGGGATTATTTGACGAGATAGTAATCATTCGCGCGCACGCGCGCACGCACACACACACACACACACACACACACACACACACACACACACACATATATATATATATATATATATATATATATATATATATATATATATATATATATATATATATATATATATATATATATATATATATATATATATATATATATGACGCTCCACCACATAATGAGACGGAGTGCACCTGAGGTCAATTTTAAGTTATTGACATGTTATTAATGTGCAATAAAGTGGCTATCAAATAGAAAAAAACAGATTGAAAATCGGACAATTCTGTGCAACATTATTACAAATTGAAATGATAGACTGCAGGATGGGACAAAATGAGAAACGGACAAGTTTATTTTAGTAACAGGCTGTCAGAATGAGTGCTTTGGTATTTTCAAAACACATTTAAAAGCAAAAGGAATAAAAAATATGCCTTGATATTTCATTATAAGGTAAATAAACAGATCTAAGTTAATAATCAATCAAAATATCAAAATTGACAACTTGACCCCACCTGCATTTAAAGGCTCCTAGCGCAAAATTGGGTAATGTGCTAAGCGACTCATTTCGTGGTGGAGCGCCACATATATATATATATATATATATTATATATATATATATATTATATATATATATATATATATATATATATATATATTATATATATATATATACATCCACAAACACACACACACACACACACACACACACACACGATCTGCCAAAGACAAACTGGACCTATCAGACATCTAGGTTATCCCGACAATCCCTTTACCATCTACATAACGGTCATATAACACTACAATGGACTCCCTCACTGAGACTGGCAGTCTGTTTGTGGTGTGTGTTTATTTTTTTCCCACCAGTAAATCTGGTGTTAATCAAGATTGCATCACCAGAATTGACGTGAGATATTGCTAATTACACGGCGTAGATCCCAGCTCAGTCCATACAGAGACAGCTATCATGCTTTATGTATCTGATTGCGTGCAGTCACGTTTGGTAGTCGGAAACAACAAGCGTTGGTGCCACCATACTCAATAGGTCTGGAAGTCCAAACCTTTTTTTTTTCCCCAATTCCTTGTATTGCTTTCAAGTCTAAAAATCCTTTAATTGCCATCAAGTGTAGAAACCTTTTAGCTGCTTTCAAGTCCAAAACCTTCAATTGCCTGCAAGTCTAAAGCCTTTAGCTCACTGTCCAAACTAAAAAAAGAAAGAAACAAGCTAAAAAAATATATACATGAAGTGCTGTCATTGGAAGAAGGGTTTTTTTTAGATGGATTTTTTTGGTGTTTCATAAATCATTTTCAAAATGATAGAGAAGTTCTAATGGTTATCTGCACTTGTTTACTTTTACTTTTACTACTACGTTCTCATTAAAACTAAAACTATAAAAAAAAAATCAATATCGAAGACAGGACTGTTCAGCTTTGTGCAGACTACATTGAGATTCAGTCACTATCATGTTGATAGGATTGCTCAAGATTACCTCCCATTGGGCTATGACGCAGCATATTTCCTATAACAATGATAAGAAAAGAAACAGGCCGATAAGACCACTTCTTACACCTCATCCTTTGCTATAGTTTCTGCTAACTGGTTAGAACCAAGCTCGATATATCCACAGTGTTTGACAGGGTAAGCGAAGGGCTTGTTTGACGTGATAGTAATCACACACACACGCACAGACGCACGCGTGCACGCGCACACGCACACACACACACACACACACACACACACACATACACACTCTCACCCCACCCCCACCCCCCACCCACCCCCATACACACACAGATACAATCCAACAAAGACAAATTGCATCATTCAGACACCAGCCATCCCAACAATCCCTTACCCTCCACACAATCTCTATACAACACTACAATGGACTCCGTCACTAAAGACTAGCAGTCACTTTGTTTCGTGTGTTGTTTTTTTTTCTGTTTCTTTCCACTAGTAGTAAATCTGGTATTAATCACGGCTGCATCAGCAGAATGGACGTGAGGTATTGCTAATTGCATGGCGGGGAGCCAAGCTGAATGGGCGCAAAGACAGCCATCAAACTGGATGTATCTGATTGTGCACAGTCCCGTTTGTCTGTTGGAAACAACAAGAGATGCCACTTAGTTCAATAGGTCTGCAAGTCCAAATCCTTGAAATAGTGACGCTCTACCACAAAATGAGTCGCTTAGCACCTGACCCACTTTTCCCGCTAGGAGCCATTAAAGGCAGGTGGGGGTCAAATTGTCAATTTTAAGATTTTGATTGATTATGAAACTATAGCCGTTATTCTACCTTGTAGTGAAATATCAAGGCATAATGTTGCTTCCTCTTGCCTTTAAACATGTTTTGAAAACACCAAAGCCCTCATTCTGGCCACCTATTTAAAAATTTTGGAATCTTTATTTGTCTATTTCTCAGTTTGTCATTTCCTTTAGTCTATCATTTCAAGTCGTAATAACTTTTGATAGAACTGTCTGATTTTTTATCTTTTTTTTTGTATAGCCATTTTATTGCAGACTAATAGCATGTCAATAACTAAAAATTGACCTCTGGTGCAATGCGACTCCTTATGTGGCGGAGCGTCACCTTAAGGTGTTTTACCAAAACCCGAAATAATCAAAGAGGTAGGACTGTAGAGCCTTGTGCAGCCAACACTCAGTTTCAATCATTATCATGTTGATAGAGTGCTCAAGATTACCTCACAGTGAGCTATGACATGGCATATTCTCTAGTCGTACCCAACAATAGACAAAACAATGATTATTTATTTATTTCATGTAGGATGCTTGGGGCTTTTTTCAGTATAGATATTATACCCATGTTCTGGAAACGCTGTGCAAGGAATTCCTGCTTTTCTATCCATCTCTTCGTTTCTGCTTTTTTCTTCTATCTTGTAATCTTCTTGTCTATGTCGACGGGATAACCTAGTGGTCAGAACATTGCACTGGCAGTTTGACGGCCCGGGTTCAATTTCGTGGTCGAGATTTTTCTCCTGGAGTTAACATCAGTGCTGACTCCACTCTCCCCAAAAGTCTTTCGGATGAGACTATCAACAAAGGCCCCATATGCAAACGCACGCAGAACATCTTGCGCACACGTTAATTCCTGTTCCGCTTTTCGTAAGAGTAGGCCATCGTGTGCCGGTGGTAACAGATGATAATATTTACAAAACTGCATACACACGGGGACTGGATGAAAAAAACACGTGGGTGCTTGTTCCATTATCCTCGATATAACAGAAAAAAAAGATAAAAATAATAAAAATCGCCTGCTTTTGTCATAACAAGACTTTAAAAAAAATAACAGTTCTCTCCCTTGTCAAAGACGGATGCACGGGTATTGACTCGGTCAGAATACTAACTGCAGCGCAACAAACAAACAAACAAACAACCACACAGCCAACCAGCCAGTCAACCAACCAACCAAACAAACACACACACAAACTAAAACCACAAAACACAAACCAAACTGACCCACAACGCACAGAGTGAGGTGCAGACTCTGTTTGTCCTTGGCGGTGATCTGACACTCGTAGGTGCCGGCGTGGTCAGGGCGCACGGGGTCAAAGACCAGGTCCCAGTAGGTCAGGTCCGTCAGCTCATCTTGCCGAGCGTCCACCGAGATGGCCTTGTCGCGAACCCACTCCATGTCGCCTATGGTCACGAAGTGTTCCTGGTCTACCCGTTTCCACGCCACCTGAAAGAAAGATGTGACAGTGACACCTCACATTATGTCCCTATTTTCATTCAGTTACTTCCATCTCCGTTACTATGCATTATCGTGCGTGTGTGAGTGTGTGTGTGTGTGTGTGTGTGTGTGTGTGTGTGTGTGTGTGTGTGTGTGTGTGTGTGTGTGTGTGTGTGTGTGTGTGTGTGGTG
>CM060334.1:53770210-53772710 GCA_030674155.1 Stramonita haemastoma
AAGCATACACAGATACTGTTTTATTTAGTATCGACTTAACTATGGTGGTATCAGTGGTGGCATGTTAACTGTCTGCTCACCATGTGTTTTGAGAAATCATGGATAAAAAATGAAAGGGAAAAAATCTCTCATAATGTACACATATTATAGTGTTTTTCAGTATCAACTACACTATGGTGGTGTCAGTAGCAGCATGTTAATGGTCTGCTGACTGTATGTATTTACATAATTATCACAGAAAAAAAACATAAAAGGAAACTCATTTAAACATACGCAGATAGTGTTTCATTTAGTATCTACTAAAGTAGGGTGGTATCAATAACACACCGTATTCACTGTCTGTTAACCAAGTGAATTAGACATCACGAAACAACGCTAAAAGAGAAACTATTATAAATAATTATACACAAAATAGTGTTTTTCAGTATCGACTAAACTATGGTAATATCAATAGCACACCATGTCAACAACTGTTTGCAAAACATGTGTATATAAGTACCAATGTTACATTTTAAATGTTTACATTTTACACCTACTAAAGTCAAGACATATTTCTCTACCTGAAATTCGGGCTGCTATTATCAGTGAAAGCACATCACCACAAGAGCAATGCCACCCATTTATTTGTCATTTTTGATGTCTTCAACTGTATTCATTTTTCTATTTAAGTGGCCTTTTTATACAGAATTTTGCAGGAACGAATTCCTTGTTGCCGAGAGCTCTTTCACGTGCGTTGAATAATTGTGTGTAGCAAATGGGACCACGGCTTAACGTCTCACCTGAAAGTCTAGCACCCAGACCACTACTCGTGGTTTAATGGATAGGGGGGAAAGGTTTCGGGTTTAAACGGGATTTGAACCACCGCACACTTCCGACCCAGACTTTTTGCTTTCTGGGCAGGCACATTACCTCTCTACCTCTGGGGACGGATAGCCTAGTGGTCAGAACATTGCGCTCGCAGTTTGACGACCCGGGTTCGAGTCCGGTCGAGGAGATTTTTCTCCTAGAATTAACATCAGTGCTGACTCAACTCTCCCCAAAAGTCCTTTGGATGAGACTTTAAACCGAGGCCTCGTGTGCGAACGCACGCAAAACATCTTGCGCACACATTAAATCCTGTTCCGCTTTTCGTAAAAGTAGGCCATCGTGTGCCGGTGGGAACAGATGACAATATTTACAAAACTGCATACACATGAAAAAAAGCACATGATTGCTTATTCTGTTATCCTCGATATAAAAGAATAAAAAAAAATAATAATAATAAAAAATAGACCACTGATCCTTCATGGTATAGTTCAGAAAGGAAAGATGCCTCCGCTGATAAATATACACACTAACAAATAATGTCAATACCGATTAAACTATGGTGGTATTCATAACACATCATGTCCACTGTGTTCTCAGGATGTGTATTTATATGTCCCATGGAAAAAGACATGAAAGGGAAAACACGAATTTTCATTGTTCTGAAAACGGTAAATGTAAAGGTGTCCCGTAATCTATGCGGTCGTAGGGGAGCGAGGCGTCAGAGACCTCAGCATCTCTAGGGGCCAGCATGTTGAGGGCGGCGCCCATCTCCTCTCTCTGGCTGCTTTACCTTCCCTGACCCTAAACAGGGCAGGTACCTATTTACAGCTGGGGGAACTGGGGGGGACGGTACTGGAGCCAAGGCGCACAAGCGGTCACCCATCTAACTGGTAACCACGCTCAACGCTGCTTCACCTTAGCTTGGGGAAAACAAGAGCTCTTTGTTCTCCTGCTGCCAAATTGGGAAGACATTTTCACCCAGTAGAGAAGTGCTGTTGTTGTTGTTGCTATGTTTTTTTGTTCCGCTGGGTTATCAGTGTAACCCACGCTAATCCCATTATCACTCCAGCTTAGGAAATCGTTTCCATGAAACGCAAACGCATCTGTTTTCGGTGTTTTCCACGAAACACACACGCATCTGTTTTCAGAGGACGACTTTGTTTTCCTGTCTTGTGGGGGTATTGCTTTTGTAAACAAGGCTACTACGTGTATGTGGAGGGTTTGGTGAGGGGTTCAGGTGTGTGTGTGTGTTGGGGGGGGGGTTCTCTGTGTGTGTGCGCGCGCGCGCGCGCGTGTGTGTGTGTGTGTGTGTGTGTGTGTGTGTGTGTGTGTGTGTGTGTGTGTTGTGTTTAGTGTGTGGTGTTTAGTTTGTGGTGTTTAGTGAGTGAGTGAGTGAGTGAGTGTGTGTGTGTGTGTGTGTGTGTGTGTGTGTGTGTGTGTGTGTGTGTGTGTGTGTGTGTGTGTGTGTGTGTGTGTGTGTGTGTGTGTTCTCGATCGATCGATTGATCGAGAAAGAGAGAGAGAGAGAGAGAGAGAGAGAGAGAGAGAGAGAGAGAGAGAGAGAGAGAGAGAGAGAGAGAGAGAGAGAGAGAGAGAGAAGAGAGAGAGAGAGAGATGAGATAGAGAGTGTGTGTTTGAGAGAGAGAGAGATTAGAAGAATGAGAAAAATAGAGAGATAGAGAGACAAAGAGAG
>CM060334.1:53782710-53785210 GCA_030674155.1 Stramonita haemastoma
TGACGAAAACTTAATTTATCTTGTTTCTTGTAACAATAAGGATCTTGATTAATAATACCAAACTAGCCAATCCATTGCTTAATAGATATAAAAAGGAGTTGGAGCAAAAACAAATTCTGAAAGACAGAGGTAAGTGGGGAAAAAAGAGAAGATGGGAAGGAAAAGAGAAAAAAGAACAGTATTTATTTATTTATTTATTCTTTTATATCGAGGATAACAGAATAAGCAATCATGTGCTTTTTTTCATCCGGTCCCCGTGTGTATGCAGTTTTGTAAATATTGTCATCTGTTCCCACCGGCACACGATGGCCTACTCTTACGAAAAGCGAACAGGATTTAACGTGTGCGCAAGATGTTCTGCGTGCGTTCGCACACGGGAGAGAGAGTAAGTGAGAGAGAGAGAGACGCGCACGCACGCGCGCGCACACACACACACACACACACCACACACACACACACACACACACACACACACACACACACACACACACACACACACACACACACACACACACACAGAAGGAAGAAGAGCAAAGACAGACAGAGAAATAAGAGAAAGAGAGAGACAGAAAAGACACGCAGACAGAGACAGAGAAAAACAAATACAAGCTAAAGCAAAAAGACAAGGGCTTTTTATAGAAATCTAACAAAGAATACTAGGCGTTCCTTGATATCAACCCGTTAATCATTTATGACATTTTTAGCCAGATGTTTAAAAAAAAATCAATTTTTACCTAACACACTTATTGCGTAAAATGCCAGATTCATTCCCATAACAAGACACACATCGTCATCTTCGTCGAACAGGATTGCTGGTTTTGAAAAGACAAAAATGATGACATATCGTTGTAATAAATTTAGAATTTTTATGCGTTCTGATTAGAAAGAAGAATACTGAGTTATCAGATTAAATCCAAGGCAAGAGAGAGAGAGAGGAGAGAGAGAGAGAGAGAGAGAGAGAGAGAGAGAGAGAGAGAGAAGAGAGAGAGAGAGAGAGAGAGAGAGAGAGAGAGAGAGAAGAGAGAGAGAGAGAGAGAGAGAGAGAGAGAGAGAGAGAGAGAGAGAGAGAGAGAGAGAGAGAGAGAGAGAGAGAGAGAGAGAGAGAGAGAGAGAGAAAAAGAGAGAGAGAGAAGAGAGAGAGAGAGAGAGAGAAGAGAGAGAGAGAGAGACAGACAGACAGACAAAGACAGACAGACAGACAGACAGACAGACAGACAGACAGACAGAGAGACAGACAGACAGAGACAGAGACAGAGTCAGAGACAGAGAGAGAGAGAGAGTGATTGAAAAAAAGAAAGGAAAAGCTCAGAGATATAGTTGATAAATAGATAGATAGACAGACAGACAGACAGACAGACAGACATACAAACAGACAGATAGATAGATAGATAGATAGATAGATAGATAGATATAGATAGATAGATAGATAGATAGATAGATAATACATACATACATACATACATACATACATACATACATACATACATACATACATACATACATACATACATACATACATACATACATACATACATACATACATACATACATACATACATACATACATACATACATATACATACATACATATATACATAGATATATAGATACATAGATCCATAGATACACACACACACTTCTTTCTTTCTTTCCCTATCTCTTTTTCCTTCTCTTCCTTATCTTCTTCCCTCTCCTATCTACTCTATTTTTTTCTTTTTTCCGGCATTCCGTTTCCTCAATGTTTTTTTTTTCATTTATTTTCCTTTAGTTGTTTTTTTAATCTGATTTGGTGTCTTCTTCATCATTTTCTCCTCTTCCCCTTTTCATGATTATTTTTCTTTGTTTTGGCTTTTTTTCACAATCTTTTTTTTTTTTTTCTCTCTCTCTCCTTCTCTTGTCCTTGAAAGTAATTGCTATTTTCCCTCACATACTACAGTGACAGAGGGCTAGAGGAAGTGTTTGCGATATAAGGTGAGCCCTACAATTACTGACGTTTTTATTCTTTCCTTTTTTTTATAACTGTTATATCATTTTTACTTCTTTTTTTTTCTATTCCAGCTTTTAATGACCCAGCTTGTCTGTTTCGCGTCTTGTTGCTGTGAAAACATTGATTATTAAAAAAATGTTAAAAAATGAGGAGAGGTGGATGAAGATAAGTTGAAATTATGAAGTAATAAAAAAAAATCCCAAATAGTGACAGCATACAAAAAAAATACAATAACATTTTGAAATCAACGAAAAAAAGCCGACAAGGCGCAACATGATCACGGATTTTAATGCACATAGCAAGTAAAAAAAGAGAGCAAAGTTAGAGATGGTTTAGCGCAAAATCAGATAGACAGACAAACAGATAGACAGGCAGACAGACAGACAGGTATGTGGATGGATAGATAGATAGATAGATATAGATAGATAGATAGATAGATAGATAGATAGATAGATAGATAGATAGACAGATAGATAGATAGATAGATAGATAGATAGATAGATAGATAGATAG
>CM060334.1:53795210-53797710 GCA_030674155.1 Stramonita haemastoma
AAAAAAGCACAGAAAGAAAGAATGAATGAAAGAAAGAAAAAACCAAAGGAAAACTAGAAAGAGAGAAAAAAGAGAAAGATGGCAGAAAAGTAAGAAAAAAAGAAAAAAAAAAAGGAAGAAAGACAGAAAAAGAGACTGACAATTTAACAGATAGACAGACAAACAAAAAGAAAAGAAAGAAAAAAGAAAAAAAAAAAGAATAAACGAAAGATATATATACAAAAAAAAGAATGGAAGGAAGAAAAAACGAAAAAAATTAAAGAAGAAGAAAAATAAACCAAAAGATAAATAAAGGAAAATATAAACAAGGAAAAAGAAATTTGAAAACAGTTTGAACAGACAGAAAGAAAGAAGAAAAAAAACAACAATAAAACAGCAATACAAAAAGGACAAAACCCCAAACAAAAAAACAACAAAAAACCCAAAACAAACAAAGCACACAAAACACTTTTCTGTTGTAAGATAAAGTGACACCCCCCCCCCCCTCCTACACACCCACACCCAACCCCACTCCCTCTCCTTTCAACATAAAAGCCCGCCCACACACAAAACTGTTGGTTACAGTGTAAACCACGCCCCTATCTCACCCTAACATCCCACTCCCTCACAACCCCCCCCCCCCCCCCCCCCCCTGCCATTACTCACGTTTGCAGACGAGATCCTACACCTCCAGCCCCCCACCCAACCCCCCACCCCCAGCTAATTAAAAACAAATTCCCCAGGCCAACTTTATGAGCAGAGGAAATCACAGCTTTAATTGTTCAGAACCAGCTGACTTCACACGTTCAGCGACCAAAAGTCCTTCAGATGAGACTATAAACCGAGGCTCCGTGTGCGAACGCTCGCCGAACATCTTGCGCACACGTTAAATCCTGTTCCCGCTTTTCGTAAGAGTTGGCCATTGTGTGCCAGTTGGAACAGATGACAAGATTTACAAAACTGCATACACACGAGGACTGGATGTAAAACAAAGCACATGAGTGCTTATTCCATTATCCTCGATACATAAAAAAATGTTACCGCATCAATTCACCTAAAGATTCCTCACTACTCTTCAAGACGCTTTCTGCTTTTAGATAAGGTAAAGGTGTCCCATAACCTATGTGGTCGTAGGGGAGCGAGGCGTCAGAGACGTCAGCTTCTCTAGGCACCAGTCTATTGAGGGCGGCGCCCATCTCCTCTCCCTCGCTGCTTTACCTTCCCTGAACTTAAAGAGGGCAGGTACCCATTTACAGCTGGATGAAATGAGGGGACTGTACTGAAGCCAAGGCGTGCAAAGGGTCACACAATTACTCGGTAACCAAGCTCGATAATGCTTAGCTATGGAAAGCCAGTGCTCTGACCACTAAGATAAGAGAGAGAGAGAGAGAGAGAGAGAGAGAGAGAGAGAGAGAGAGAGAGGAGGGGGGGGGGGGGGTCAAGAAAGAAAAAAAAAGGAAAAAAACCTCGAAAATTATATTGTAACATGTGTGTCTGAATAACTTGTGAGTGTACCTTTTTTTTTCACTTACAAAGTAGACTGGATTACCACGCAGAGAAAGAAAAAGACCATATGAAGAAACAGTAAGACAGAAAAAGAAAGGAAATAAATAAGAAAGTAATATGAAAAGAAATAGACCAAAACAAAAAAGAAAGAAAAAATAAAAAATAAAAAAGGAAGAAAAAAGAGAGATAAAAAAGAAAAAATAATCTAAAAAGCCAGAAAGAAAGGAAGAATGAAAGAAAGAAATACAGAAATGCAGAAATAAATACAGAAAGAAAGAAAGAAAGAAAGAAATCTACTAGTTCACATCTTTGAACTTATGGAATATTTCACTTATTTATGTAACCAGGTGGTTTTGTGTAGCTCTGTGTGTGAGAGCTTGTTGGGCATTTAGTTTAGGTTAGAATCAGCGAAACAGATATTTAGTGTGGTCAGAACAGATAAGAACTTCTGTTCATTTTATAAAGTATTGTTGTTTGTTATGAGTACGATATATTTGTATTTTTATATGAAGTTGATGATTGAATCCTTTTGATCTTTATGATTCATATGTTATTTTGTTTTTATGATTTTATCGTTAGTGGGATGAGATGAGATATATTTTATTGTAAACAAGGGAGAGAACTCTACCTTGCATTTCGAGCACTAAGAATCAGCCTGATATAGAAAAGAAAATATTAAATAACAACTTTAATAAATCATATTATCTATTCATATTCATGGATATGATTGTTGAAGGACTGCTCTTGACTCGATTCAACTCGACCACAGTGAAGATTCTCTATTTCCATCGTAAATTAGTATTTTCACTTATTACATCATATCAGTATAAGAACATTGGAATCGCGATCGGCAAAAGCAGTTCTAATTCATAAGTAAAGAAATATTTTATATACTGTAGTGTGCGATTGAGAATCGTGTGTAATAAACTTTATTTAGATAAATGAAATATAACTTAATTTAGGTTGTAGTAGATCGTAAGGTATACGACGGTTTGAACACGATGATTAGCCTAAC
>CM060334.1:53805210-53815210 GCA_030674155.1 Stramonita haemastoma
GTTTTTTTTTTCCCCGAAGAAGGTAGCGTTTCCGACCTAAATCATGTATAAGGATTTTTTGTTTTTTTTCCCCCCCACCTTTTTAAACAAGACTTAGGGGAGGACTTAAAACCGCTCAATTTTTTTTTTGATTATCTGAATAACTTAAATCACAAAAAAGGGAATTAAGCAAACGGGGCTGTTTTAAAGTTCCCCTCAGGAAATTTTAACAATTGGGGTCCCCCCCCCAAAACAGCATTATTATTCAGCTTAAATGCAAAGCCTACAAAAAAAATTTTAATATTAAAAAAAGAAATAAAATTTTTGTTGAGACCCCCTTCGTCCAAAACAAGCTTTTAAAAAACAACCTGGACTGTCTTTTAAAAGGAAAAGAAAAAAAAACCCCAAAAAGTCAATACGGCTGCCTAAGGGAGGAAAATTAAAAACAGTCACACCAAAAACTTTAAATTCAGTTTGCAATTTTCAATCCAGGTAGTGATTCCTAGGTGGGATACCGCGGAATAAAGAGTAAAACTTTTCCTGGTAACCCCTACATGTTAAACTGGGAACGCACAACAACAACATTTTTTTTAATCCCACCTATACTTACCAACGCCACCAAAGAGATTTAAACCCACGATTTTTACAAAACCCAGGGGATTTGAAATCGAAGCGTCTTAACCACACGGTTTAAAACATCTTTTTCCCACCTATATCACACTCCTAACAAACAACGCAATAACACAGATTTTCTAAAACTGTAAAGCGATTACGTAAACTCTCCTTAATCCCCCACTAGACTAACCTCCCCCCCCTCCCCTCCCCTCTCCTCCCCTCCTCCCCCCCCTCCCCACCCTCCCCTCCCCCCTACTCTAAGCTCAGTATTCCGCCACGCCCAGACAAATTTTGCGTATGCTAATTAAATCCCCATCAGTCTGAACCAGCAGGGAAAACCCCTATAGCCTGGCTAGGTTTGGCATGGCTGGCAATTCCTGCTCTTCTTCTGTCACACCTGCTGGCTCTGTTCTAGGTCTGGTGGCCTGACTGGGTGTGGTGTTGTATTGTGTTGTGTTGGGTGTGTTGTGTTGCTTTATTACTATTTATTTGTTTGTTTTTTATTCTTTTTATCGACGATAACAGAATAAACAATCATGTGCTTTTTTTTCATCTGGTCCCCGTGTGTATGCAGTTTTGTAAATATTGGGCATCTGTTCCCCACCGGCACACGATGGCCTACTCTTACAAAAGCGGAACAGATTTAACGTGTGCGCAAGATGTTCTGCGTGCGTTCGCACACGGGGGCCCTCGGGTTTAAAGTCTCATCCGTTGTGTGTTTTTGTTTTTGTGTTGTGTTTTTGTTGTGTTGTTTGTGTTGTGTTGTGTGTGTTGTGTTGTGTTGTGTTGTGTTGTGTTTGAAGCAGTGCCTTGTATACACTGCATGAAGATGTTAGGTTTCTAGGTGCTTTACTGGGAAAGGTATAATGTTTGGGGGGGGGGGGTTTGGGGTGTTTTTTGTTTTGTTTTAAAGGCGTGAATGATTTTTTCTTGTGTTTATGATCATGTTTATTGGGTTTTATTTTTAGGGGGTTTTTTTTTTTTTTCTTTCGTTTTTTTAAACTTTAATAAGAGAGAGAGAAAAGAGGAGAGAGAGAAGAGAGAGAAAGAAGAGAGAGAGAGAGACACACACACAACACAACCCCACAGAGACAGCCAGAGACAGAGAGATGGAACAGAGAGATGGAGAAATAGAAAAGAGACAGAGAAGACAAGAGAAAAAAGCAGTAAAAAGAGAGACTGAGACAGAGACCAACCAAAGACAGAAAACGGAAGACAACAAACAAAAAACACACAGATTTAAAAAAAAAAAAACCCAAACAAATGGGTGAACAGGTAACAGATCGTTGCAACTATCAAAAAATTTCACGTACCCCACCTCGACAAAGGCTACCAACCCAAACAAACTATATCCCTGCCAAGTTTAAGTAAACAGTCTTACTAGGCCTACAAGACCAGAGCAACCCTACACTTCATTACAACACAATGGGCCATGTATTGCCTGAAGACAGTCACCACAGCTGGGAGAGAGAGAGAGAGAGACAAGCAAGGCAAGGCAAAGGCAAAAGGCAAAATTCTTTTTATTCGAGGATAATAGTAAGCACTCATGGCTTTTTTTACATCCAGTCCCCGCCCTTTTCAGGGAAAACATCAAGATAAAAAGATACTAAACAATAAAACAAAATGCAGTGCCAAACAACATAAAGGAATAAGGACATTATACATAAATAAGATAATAAAAATGCACACATTCAGAAGACGAAAATCAGGAGCCACAATAAAATGATTTTGATTATGAAAGAAAAGAGAAGGGTTAATAGATAAAGAGAGAGAGAGAGAGAGAGAGAGAGAGAGAGAGAAGAGAGAGAGAGAGAGAGAGAGAAAGAGAGAGAGAGAGAGAGAGAGAGAGAGAGAGAGAGAGAGAGAGAGAGAGAGAGCGAGAGAGAGCGCTAACAGCAGCAGCAGCAGCAGCAGCATCAGTACCCTAACATTCTCCCCCCTCCCTTCCATCCCTCTCTCCCTCCCTCAGTCAGTCAGACACAACAGTGGGAGGCCTGCATAACAAGTGATGGCCTGGGCCTAGTGTCTCTCTGTGTCCTGTAGGAGGCGGGGGGGGGGGGAGAGGGGAGGTAGGAAGAAGAGGCATATGAATACTGTTCTGTTGTGTCCTAGCAAAAGACTGCTAATTGTTTACAAGGTGCCGGTTAGATCATTAGAGGCAACCAAAACTGTAATGAGGTAGGCTATTTGGTGACGCTCCACCACATAATGAGAACGGAGTGCACATGAGGTCAATTTTTAGTTATTGACCATGTATTAATGTGCAATAAAGTGGCTATCAAATACAAAAAAACAATTGAAAATCGGACAATTCTGTGCAACATTATTACAAATTGAAATGATAGACTGCAGGATGTGACAAAATGAGAAACGGGCAAGTTTATTTTTATTAACAGGTGGTCAGAATGAGTGCTTTCGTATTTTTCAAAACACATTTAAAAGCAAAAGGAATAAAAATGATACCTTGATATTTCATTATAAGATAAAAAAACAGATCTTAGTTTAATAATCAATCAAAATCACAAAATTGACAACTTGACCCCCACCTGCCTTTAAAGGCTTCCTAGCGCAAAATTGGGTAATGTGCTAAGTGACTCCATTTCGTGGTGGAGCGCCACATTTAAGCCCTTAAAGGAGAGAGAGAGAGAGAGGAGAGAGAGAGAGAGAAAGAGAGAGAGAAGAGGAGAGAGAGAGAGAGAGAGAGAGAGAGAGAGAGAGAGAGAGAGAGAGAGAGAGTTGGAATAAAAATTACTTGTCAGAGTCTGGAACTTGTTCTGCAAAAAAAAAAAGGAAATGAGGGCCTGGGTTTCGAATCTCTACTTAAGTGTCAGTTTTGAGGAGGTTTTCTACTAGGCCTAGGGTTAGCAAAGGTAAATGTGCCCCATTACTTATAATTATGGTCGTAGGGGAGCGAGGCATTGGAAACCTCAACTTCTCTAGGAGCCAGCATATTGAAGGGTGGCGCCCATCTTCCTCTCCCCCCAACCTGCTTACCTTCCCTGACCCTAAAGGGCAGGTATCCATTTTCAGCTGGTGAACAGGGGAAAAATGTACTGCACCAAGACGCACAAATGGTCACCATCCAATCGGTAACCAAACCGACACTGCTTAACATTTGGTGGGGGAAAAACGAGCGTTCTGACCACTAGCTAATCCCTTCCCCTATATGTGTTCATGTTTAAACCCATTCTTTTTTTTTCAAAAATAATGGAAGAAGCACTCGTCACTTTTTTTTAAAGCCAGTCCCCCTTTTGTATCGGTATTATAAAATGTTTTCAAACCATCCCACTACACATAATGATCTAAATCCTCTGAAAAAAAAGGATACACATCAACAAATTAAAATGTCATACGCATTTGGGAGAAGAAGAAAAGAAGAAGAAGAAGAAGAAAAAAGAAAAGAAGAAGAAAAGAAGAAAAAAGAAAACAACCAACAAAAAACAACAACACAACAAACAACAACAACAAAAAAACAACAACAACAAGAAGAAGAAGAAGAAGAAGAAGAAGAAGAAGAAGAAGAAGAAGAAGAAGAAAGAAGAAAAAGAAGAAGAAGAAGAAGAAGAAAAGAACAACAACAACAACAAGAACAAGAAGAACAAGAACCCCCGAAGAACAAGAAGAACAAGAAGAACAAGAAGAACAAAAAGAACAAAAAAACATAAAACAAAAACAAGATGAAGAACAAGAACCAAACGAAGAAAACAACAGCAACAAAAAACAACAACCAAACAAAAAACACAAGGCGAAAGAAAAAAGGCAGTAAGAAAAAAAAAAAAAAAAAAAAAACGAAAGCACCCCAAAAAAACAACAGCATCCACAATATAAAAAACAAAAGAAAAAGATTGGGTTTCGGCCCCGAAACAATACTCTGTCAGGGGCCCTACACAAAACGATTTGCTAGCTACCATTTTTTGGTTTTCCACTGACAAAAAGCGAAACATCAACACGTGAGAAAAAACCGAAAAAGCCTTTCTCTCGTGCTCCCAAAACGCCCCTCCCCTCATATCCCCTTCTCTTTCTATGGGGCCCCGCTCTCTGTCTTTCGTCGTCTCTGTCTCGTCTGTCTTTTTTCTGTCCCATGGGGGGCTCTGTCTTTTCTGTCCGTCTGTCTGTCGTTTCTTTTTTCTGTCCTGTCTCTATTTTTTTTCCCCGTCGCCCCTTCCGTCTGTCGTCTCTGTCTTTCCCCTGTCTGCCTCATCTTTGCTCTGTCTGTCTGTCTGTTTCTTTTTTCTGTCTCTGTCTCTGTTTGTTTTTTTGTTTTTCCTGTCGTCTGTCTGTCGTCTTCGTCGTCCGTCGGGGCGCTTTTCTGTCGCTGTCTGCCCCTCTCTCTCTCCTCTCTCCCTTTCCTCTCCTTCCCCCTTTTTCCCCCCTCTCTCTCTCTCTCTCTCTCTCTCTCTCCCTCTCTCTCTCTCCCAATAATCCCTATACAAAACCCAAACCCTTTTTTTTTAAAAAGCATTTTAAAATTTTCACCCTTTTTGAAATAAAAAACCCCTCTCTCTCTCCTCCTCTCTCCCTCTTCCTCCTCTCCTCTTTTTCTCTCTTTCTCCCCCCCCTCCCCTCCTCTTCTCTCTCCCTCTCTCTCTCTCCCCTAATAATCCTATACAAAACAAGATCCATTTTTTAAGAAAGCATTTTAAATAATTTCTCAGCCTTTTTGAAATGAAAAAACCTTCCCCTCTCTCCTCTCTCTCCTCTCTCTCCTCCTCTCTCTTCTCCTCTCCTCTCTCTCCCCTCTCTCTCCTCTCTCTCTCTCTCTCTCCTCTCTCTCTCTCTCTCTGGGGATTGGAAAAAAAAATAGTGTGGGGTGTGTTCCAGTTATTCCTCTGTGACGTTTAGTTTTCGGTCATATCATTGTATTCTGTAATGCTTGCGGGATGGTTTTTCCCTGGAATGCATTTTTTGTCTGTTTGTTTGTTTGTTGTTGTTTTTTTGCCTTAGCTGTTGAAAGATGAGCTTTGATATACTGGGTTAAGGTGAGCGGGAGAACGATTATTCTGTGGTTCTATTGCAAGATGAGTGAGTCAGAGTGCCCCATGTACATTTTGGGTGACCCCCACCCCCCTAGTGTTTAGAGGGATAAGACCAGCAACAGCAACAAGAAGAACAGGAACAACAACAAAAAACAACAACACACAACAGCAATAACATAAGAACAACTGGGATTTCAGTTAATTAAAAAAATTAATATTTTTTTCAGGTTCAAAAAACAAAATTCTCGGAAATATTTCCAAAAATGACGCGAGCCTCTGGATTAGGTTTGTCTATATTGGTTTGTTTTGTTCAGGTGAATAAAAAAAAAAATCTTTTGTCTTGGAAGTTTTCTGTCCCCTTCAAAGTTTTGACCATGTCTCTCAACTTATCATTATGCCCCCAAAAGAGCATAAAATCTGGCTTTCTTCTCAACGAAAAAAAAAGATTAAAAAAACAAAAAAAAAAAACACCTGCAGCCATAACTTCAATGTGTAAGACGTCGCTTATGTTTGATCTTATTTCACTGAACAAACATTATCAAAGAAGAGAACTTTGAAACTTTAATCCTTTTTTTAAAGAAAAACAAAAGAAAAGAAACAACATACAATGACGTCACAGCAACAGCATTTGCGTCCACGCTTGCATACTAATGACGTCATGGACATGTTTATCAGGGGGCAGTTTATAAAGTGGTGTCTTCTATTCCTCCCACCCCCCCCCCCCAAAAAAAAAAAAAAATAAATAAATAAATAAAAAATCCCCCCAAACCCCAAAAAGACCAAAAAAAACACAGCAGTTAAGTTTTTAGTCTGGTTTACAGAAAAAAAAAGGCTTGCACAGAAATACAAACAAAACTTTGGGCATAATAAACATCCGTTTATAGGTTTGTTGTTTGTTTTGTTCTGATTTGATTATCGTTTTTGTTATTTATTTTTGGTGTGTGTTTTTTTTGTTTCGTTGTTTTTCGGCTTGGTTTTAAGTTTATAATAAAGTAAACAAAAATAATTAAAAAAAACCTGCAAAATCACTTTTTTATGTTCTTTTCTAGCAAATTGTGGTCGCTCTCTCTCTCTTCTCTCTCTCTCTCTCTCTCTCTCTCCCCCTCTCTCTCTCTCTCTCTCTCTCTCTCTCTCTCTCTCTCCTCTCTCTCTCTCTCTCTCTCTCTCTGAAAAAAAAGTATGTAATGCTTTGCTCTGTTACCCTTGAAAAATAAAGATTATTTTATTCAAAGATTATTCATTCTCTTCTCTTCATTTTTTAACTGATTTGACACACAAATTTATTACCAATACACTTTTGTCAGCATCATCTGTTTGTGATATTTTTTCAAAAGAAAGGGGACCCCCTTTTCTGGTTATGCTTTACCGTTGTTTTTAACATTCACATAACCATTTTGTAATTGAATTTGTACAGGCGAAGGGATAGCTTAGTGGTCAGAGCACTCGCTTTCCTCAAGCTAAAGTTAAGCAGCATCAAGCGTGGTTACCAGTTGGATGGGTGACTGTTTGCGCGCCTTGGCTTCTGTAAGTCCCGAGTTCACCCACCTGTAAATGGGTACCTGCCTTCTTTAGGGTCAGGGAAGGTAAAGCAGCGAGGGAGAAGAGATGGGCGCCGCCCTCAATATGCTTGGCCCCTAGAGAAGCTGAGGTCTCTGATGCCTCGCTCCCCTACAACCACATAGGATATGGGACACCTTTACCTATTAACGTATCATTAATGTACACCATGTTTAAATTATAGCAGATTTCTCTGCCTTAAATTTAGGCTGCTCTCCCCGGGAAAAAGCGCATCACCGTAAGAGCAGTGCCACTCATTATTTTGTGTTTCTTTTCCTGGCAGCTGTACATATAGGTTTCCCTATCAGACTGATTTTAGTCTACAGAACATTTGCCAGTGACAACTTCTCGTGTTGCCTTGGGATCTTTACGTCCGCTTACTCCTTGCTGCGCCCAGGACATCGCTTCGAAGTCTCATCGGAAACATTTGCATCCAGGATAGACACTCACTGTCTAGTAAGATAAGGGGAAAGGGTTTGGGGCATAAAGCATGGGGATCGAACCCGGATTTTACGCTTTCTAGGCAAATGCAGGTGCGCGTGCATGCACACACACACATACACGCGCGCGCGCGCGCGCGCGCGCGAGCGCGCGCGCGCACACACACCGCGCACCACACCACAACACACCACAACACAACACAAACCAACACAACAAATAGCAGAGTCAAACTGAAAGCTGTCCACACACTTAACTTCATACAAGAACATGCTCACAAGAAGAACACAGCAAATGAGCCAGACAGCACTGTTGTTAAGCAAAACAGCCAGTCCTGTTTTATCAAAACAGCCACACATGTGTCATTAGAAAACAAAAGAGCTGGGTCTGTGTCATTAAAACAGCCACACATGTGTCATTACAAAACAAAACAGGCCAGGCATGTGTCATTAAAACAAATAGGCCTGTGTCATCATTAGACAGCCAAACAGCAAGGCCTGTGTCACTAAAACAGCCATGCCTGTGTCATTAAAACATCCAGGTCTGTGTCATCATTAGACAGCAAAACAGCAAGGCCTGTGTCACTAAAACAGCCATGCCTGTGTCATTAAAACATCCAGGTCTGTGTCATCATTAGACAGTAAAACAGCAAGGCCTGTGTCACTAAAACAGCCAGAAGGCCTGTGTCATTAAAACATCCAAGGTCTTTTGTCATTATTAGACAGCAAAACAGCAAGGCCTGTGTCACTAAAACAGCCAGAAGGCCTGTGTCATTAAAACATCCAGGTCTGTGTCATTATTAGACAGCAAAACAGCAAGGCCTGTGTCACTAAAACAGCCATGCCTGTGTCATTAAAACAAATAGGCCTGTGTCATCATTAGACAGCAAAACAGCAAGGCCTGTGTCACTAAAACAGCCAGGCCTGTGTCATTAAAAACATTCCAGGTCTTGTGTAATCATTAGACAGCAAAACAGCAAGGCCTGTGTCACTAAAACAGCCATGCCTGTGTCATTAAAACATCCAAGGTCTAAGTCATCATTAGACAGCAAAACAGCCAGGCCTGTGTCATTAAAACATTCAGGCATGTGTCATTCAAACATCCAAGGTCTGTGTCATTATTAGACAGCAAAACAACAAGGCCTGTGTCACTAAAACAGCCATGCCTGTGTCATTAAAACAGCCAAGGTCTGTGTCATCATTAGACAGCAAAACAGCAAGGCCTGTGTCACTAGATCAGCCAGAAGGCCTGTGTCATTAAAACATCCAAGGTCTGTGTCATTATTAGAAAGCAAAACATCCAGGCCTGTGGCCAGCCTGCGTCGTTAGAAAGCTATCTCACTCTGCTTGGGGCGCTTTCATTTTCGAAACAATGGAAAGGGGTTTGGGTTTTAGTTGTTTGCTTGTTTCTATGGTTTCCCTCACAACTGCCCGTTATTATACTGCATGATTGACGCTTGATGAAGTCAAGGTGCTAGCAGTGCCTTGAACTAACTGAGGCAGAAGGAGTGAGAGAAAGTGGAACAGAGCACACAGACAGACAGACAGACAGACAGACAGACAGACAGACATACAGACAGACAGACAGACAGATAAACGGACAAGTAAATAAGATGAGAGAGAGAGGCAGAAACACAGAGAGAGAGAGAGAGAGAGAGAGAGAGAGAGAGAGAGAGAGAGAGAGAGAGAGAGACAGACAGACAGACAGACAGACAGACAGACAGACAGACAGAGAGGCAGAGAGGCAGAGGGAGGGAGAAGGAAGGAGCATTGATAGGGAAGGGAGACAGACAATACCCAAAGTTATTCTATATTCTTTTACTTCAAAGATAATGGAATAAACACTCATGCATTTTTTTTTTACATCCTTTATCGCGTGAATGCAGTTTTGTAAATCTTGTCATCTGTTCCTACCGGCACACAATGGCGTACTCTTTCGAAAAGCAGAACAGGATTGATTGTGTGTGCAAAGATGTTCTGCATGCGTTCGCACACGGGCCTCGGTTTATAGTCTCATACAGACGACTTTTCGGGAGAGTGGAGTCGGCACTGATGTTAACTCAAGGAGAAAACGTCCCCTCGAAAGGGATTCAAACCCGGATCGAAAGATTACGATTGCAATGTTCTAACCACAAAGCTATCTCGTCCATATGATGGAGAGAGACAGAAACAGAGACAGACAGACATAGATACAGACAGACAGGCAGGGGGAGGGGAAATGGACAAAGATATAAACAATATTCTGAGAGAGAGAGGGAGGGGGAGGGAGAGAGCATGTATGTGTGTGTGTGTGTGCGAGAGTGCGTGGTGTGTGTGTGTGTGTGTGTGTGTGTGTGTGTGTGTGTGTGTGTGTGTGTGTGTGTGTGTTGTGTGTGTGTGTGTGTGTGTGTGTGTGTGTGTATGTGTGTGTGTTTGTAAGAGTTTGTATGTGTGCGT
>CM060334.1:53820210-53825210 GCA_030674155.1 Stramonita haemastoma
TGCACACGGGGACTGCATGTAAAAAAAGCACATGTGTTTTATTCCATTATCCTCGAAATAAAAGATTACAAGCACATAAAAGAATATCCATCGATATTTGTTTGTTTCTGCTGTTCTTTCTCGATTTCATTCCCTTGTTTTACTGTAGATATGACATGATTTCGCGTATTTTGATTACAAAAATATAGACCGATGGATATGAAAGTAAAAATAAAACAGGCATTCATGTATTTAAGTGTGAGCCTGTCTCCTTTGATACTTTGGTTACTGGGCAACATATTGATTTAACCTTTAAATTTCTCTCTCTCTATGTCTCTCTGTGTCTCTCTGTGTCTCTCTGTCTCTGTCTCTCTGTCTCTGTCTCTCTGTCTCTGTCTCTGTCTCTCTGTCTCTGTCTCTGTCTGTCTGTCTGTCTGTCCTGTCTGTCTGTCTGTCTGTCGTCTCTCTCTCTCTCTCTCCTCTCTCTCTCTCTCTCTCTCTCTCTCTCTCTCTCTCTCTCTCATCTCTCTCTCTCTCTTTAACTCTCACTCTATTTTTCTCTTTACTTCTGTCTCTTTCCTCTCTGTCCTCGAACACGCACACACATACAGACAAACACGCACACGCACACGCACACACACACACATACATTTCTCACCTTTTTATTTGTTTATAACCTATCCACTTAAATGCATCTTCACTAGAATATTACTCTTTTAAATGCTCTTACAGCCATCAATTCATTGTAAAAATGTTTCCATTATTATCTGAACTTTACCACAGCATTGTGATGCATTATATTGTAATGTATTAAATGTACCCCTTTTGCCTGTGGCGATATCAAGAGGAGGGAAGTGGGGGGGGGAGGCTGTCCGTATCATAGCATCCTCTCCTTCTGAAATTCTGTGCTAGGAATTTCCTCTTTTCTATCCCTCTCTTTATTTCTGCCTTGTTCCTTTTCTTTCTGTCGCCTCCTGCTTGATTATGTTTTTACATTCTTGTTCCATTTCCTTGCCTTAAAAAAAAGTCTGAAAAGAAATATTTTTCTCCTACGCTTTAGTGGAATATGCTGAGCTTGACTTGTCAGGTGTTTAATTACCGGTGGTTGTTAACACAGTTTTGCTCATATGACGGACTACAACAAATTTGCTGTCTGGGCGTTTTAACAAAGAAGAAGAATGCCAAGAAGAAGAAAGAAGAAGAAGAAGAAGAAGAAGAAGAAGAAAGAAGAAGAAGAAGAAGAAGAAGAAGAAGAAGATGACAAGAAGAGGAATGTATATAGAAGAATGCGAGAATGCAAATAATGAAAACGATCCAAACTAATGCACAGAAGAAGAAGAATTGCGAAGAAGAAGAAAAGAATTGCGAAAAGAAGAAGAAGAAGAAGAAAAGAAGAAGAAAAAGAAGAAGAAAAAGAAGAAGAAGAAGAATGCAAAGAATGCAAAGAAGAAGAAGAAGAATGCAAAGAATGCAAAGAATGCAAAAGAAGAAGAAGAAGAAGAAGAAGAAGAAGAAAGAAGAAGAAGAAGAAGAAGAGAAGAAGAAGAAGAAGAAGAAAAGAAGAAGAATGCAAAGAAAAGAAGAAGAAGAAGAAGAAGAAGAAGAAGAAGAAGAAGAAGAATGCAAAGAATGCAAAGAAGAAGAAGAAGAAGAAGAAGAAGAAGAAGAAGAAGAAAGAAGAATTGTGAAGAAGAAAAGAAGAAAAAGAAGAAGAAGAAGAAAAAGAAAAAGAAGAAGAATTAAAAAAGGAGAAGAAGAAGGCAAAGAAAAAGAAGCATTGCAAAAAGAAGAAAAAAAAAAAGAATTGCAAAGAAGCAGAAGTATTGCGAAGAAAAAGAAAAATTGCGAAGAATTGCGAAGAAGAATTGTGAAGAAGAAGAATTGCAAAAAAAGGGGGAATTGCGAAGAAGAAGAAGAAAGAAGAAGAAGAAGAAGAAGAAGAAGAAAACAACAACAACAACACAATAACAACAACAGCAACAACAAAAAAAACAACAACAACAACAACAACAATAGCAAAAAACAAGATTATCAATAAGACTCTATGGCATACAGTTTATTTTTCAGAGTACATCACCAACAAAAAACTCAAATCTCCCAGACATGTTGCTTGACTCACAAAGTCAATCCTAGTAAAATTTGCCACAGTTTCCTTCCTTTCGCCCCCAAGAATAAAACAAAAGAAAAAAAAAGGAAGAAAGAAACCCCAATGACAGGAGAAAAAAGAACATAACTAACCATTCTACTTACAATAATTAAGACTTCTTTTCTCAAAGGTTGTGGGCAGGAATTTGCGTAAATCAACAGCCTTCAGATTGGTGATATACAAAAGTTTCTGGCATTTTTAGGTTATATTTTTTCCCTGTCACAGTATAGTGCGCATTTTCTACTCTCTCTACATATAAAAGCAAATTCAAGAAACAGTTTTTTAGCTTTTTTTTTCCTTATTTTTTTGTTGTTTTTGCTTTTTACAATATTTGTGCAAATTTTTTCACGTTTTTTTTAATAGAAAAAAACAAACTAAAAAATTCGTAAATCCTTTTTTTTTTTTTGTCTTTGCCTTCTGATTTTACATCTTTTTTTTTTTTTGTTTTTTGAATTTTTTTTTTTTGGGATTATTCTTTTTTTAAACCCTTTTTTTTTTTGTTTTTTTTAGTTCAGCCATAAAAACCCATTTAAAAAAAATGACTGCCCTTTTCCCCCGAAAATTTTTTCCCTAGTATAGAGGGCCTTAATCCACACAAGAAAAATGCAGGGAACTTTCCCCCACCCGGGGTTTCTCCTACTGGTACTGGTTTTTTGAAACCTCAGTTACGTTCTGGCGTTTCGCTGGGTGTGTGTGCGGTAAATTTTGTAAAAATTTTGCAGGAAAAAAGGGGAAAAATTTTTTTTTTTTGTCTTTTGGGGCGTCTTTGGGGCGTTGCCCCTTTAAAAATTTTGACGCAAAATTTTTTTTTGGGGAAAAAAATTTTAAAAAGGAAAAGGGAAAGGGGAAGGAAATTTTTAAAGTACGCCTCCCCCTATGTAAACCGTGGGTTTCGGGGGGTTTGTACCCATTACCCTTTCTTCCCATTTGACAAAAAAAAACAAACCCCAAAATTTTAAAAATCTTTGGGGAAAGAAAATAAAATGGGGGCCCCGTGTGCGAACGCACGCAAAAAAATCTTGGCACACTTTTTAAAAACCCCCCCTTCCGCCTTTGGGAAAAAAGCGGGGGCCCTCGGTACCGGTGGGGGCGGGGGGGCAAAATTATATTTAAAAAAAAAACCCCCTTTTTTCAACAGGTGTCGGGGGTTTTGAAACCCCCCCCCCGGGGAAAAAAAAATTTTTAAAAAAAAAAAAAAACAAGGGAAAAGGGGCCGCACTTGGGCGACGCGCTTCCCGGGGGGGCACCCAAATTTTTACGCAGGAAATTCCCCCGTGGCATAAAGTGGTATAAGATAAAAGAAAAAAAAAAAAAGTTTTTTAAAAACCCCCTTATATCGGGGGGCCCAAAAGGGAAAAAAGGGGGAAAAAAACCCAAAAAAAAGAGAGGGGAAAAAAAAAAAGGCCCCCTTTTAAACCGAATTTCAAGAAAGTGGGGACGTTGTTTTTTTAAACAAAACCCCCCAAACCCCAAAAAAAGACTTTTTTTCATCCCCCCTTTCCCTTTCTTGGAACTTGAGAAAAATCGAACTGAATGGGGGCGATGTATTTCAGAAGAGACTATAAACCCCCTTTTTTTGGGGGGAGGCACAGGGAACATATTATTATATAAAAAATTAAAATCCCGTACACCTTTTTGAAAAAATTTTGCCCCTTTTTTTTTCCTTTAGTAGATATAAAACTTTGAAAAATTGCATGCACACGGGGGTCGATTTTAGACACCACCCCCCAAAATCGGGGGGAAGGCTCCCCAAAGGGGTTGGGGGGAGCGGGGGGGGAAAAAAGGGAAAAAATTTTAAAGATTTTACCATATGTGACAATCCACCAAATAAGGATTTTCATTGCTCAGGGGTTTTAATTTTTTTGTTAAGGGGGTTTTTTTTAAAACGGGAATTTAAAGGGGGGTACAATACAAAAAACAAACCGACAAAAACGAAAAAGTCTATAAAAAAGTTATTTTTTAAATGGAAAAAAAAAGGGGGGCAGGAAAATTAACAAAGTGAGAAATTTGGGAAAAACAAAAACATCATAACGGGGGGAACGGGGGGTTTTGGGGGTTTTTAAAAAACGTTTTTAAAAAAAAAAAACAAAAAAATTTTGGGGGGGGTTTTCATGGGGGAAAGGGAGAACAATGACCCACAGTTTTACAATCAATTTTAAAAAATTTTTAAATTTTTAACCTGACCCCCACCTGCCTAAAATTGCTCCTCGCGGGGAAAAAAAGGTTGTGTGCTTAGGGGGCTCTTTTTTTTGGTGGGCGTCAATATGTGAAATTGGGGGTTTTTTCTACCCCAAAAGGGTGATGCAAACCAATCCAAAAAGGGGGGATTTTTGGGTTTTTTTTTAAAAATCCTTTAAAAAGAAACACCTTTGGGGGTTTTTTTTCTTTTTTTTCCCACACTTTTTTTCCCCCCTTTTTTGGCAATCCCCCGGGTTTTTTTGCACACAAAATTTTTGGTTTAAAATTTATAAAGATATCTTTTTTTTTTTCAAGTTACCTGTCCTGGTGCCCGTGGGGGGTAGGGGCACAACTGAAAAATTTTGGCCCCAAACCCCCTTCCCCCTTTTTTCCCCCGGTCCTCCCCCGGGCCCCCCCCCATAGCAAAATCTTTTAAAACCCGGCCCCGTCCCCTCTCTGATGTTTTTTTCCCCTCGTTTTTCCCCTGTTTTGGGCCCCCCGTCTCCCTCCCCCTTTTTTTTTTTTCCCCGTCAGACTGTCCCTTTGGGGCCCCCCCGATGAAAAATTTTTACGTTCCCGTACCCCTTTTAAAAAAGCGTTTTTTTTTCCCCCCAGTAAAAGGGCTGTTCTATGGGGGGATGACCTTTTTTTTTTAAAACAACAATAGTGATGTAATAAGGGAAAAAAAAGATATTAA
>CM060334.1:53830210-53832710 GCA_030674155.1 Stramonita haemastoma
ACGTTAAATCCTGTTTCGCTTTTCGTAAGAGTAGGCCATCGTGTGTCGGTGGGAACAGATGACAATATTTACAAAACTGCATACACACGGGGGCCGGATGAAAAAAAAACCACATGATTGCTTATTCTGTTATCCTCGATATAAAAGAATAAACAAATAAATAAAATAAAAATAAACACACGCACACACACACACACACCACACACACACACACACACACACACACACACACACACACACACACACACAGAACACACACACCACACACACACACACACACACACACAGACCACACACACACACACCACACACACAACACACACAACACACACACACACACACACACACACACACACACACACACACACACACACGACACACACACACACACACAGACACACACACACACACACCACACACACACACACACACACACACACCACACACCACACCACACACACACACACACACACACACACACACACACAACACACACAACACACACACACACACACACACACACACACAACATCCATTCTCTGCATGCGTAATCGTGTTATCACATCTCCCCTGGTTTTGTCTGTCACTGCTGTGTCGATGTTCAGGGATACGATCTAAGCTGCTCTGTTGATAGGCATTGCTGAATCCATTAACAAAACATAGCACCGCTTTGTAAAAGCGCTACATGAAAGAAAAGGAGCATCATCAAAAGTGTTCCTGATGTTTAATCAAAGGCAGGATAGCGATCACTTGGTATTTGACGTATTTGGATCACAGTTTGCAAGTAGGCACTTGACAGGGTAGCTGGATGCTAAATGATATGCAATGGCTTCCTTGGGAATAGTGCAGGAATATAATAATGTAGGATGGCTTATAACAATGTGAGAAAGAGAGAGAGGAGAGAGAGAGAGAGAGAGAGAGAGAGAGAGAGAGAGACAGACAGACAGACAGACAGACAGACAGACAGACAGACAGACAGACAGACAGACAACAGACAGAAGAGAGAGAGAAGAGAGAGAGAGAGAGAGAGAGAGAGAGAGAGAGAGAGAGAGAGAGAGAGAGAGAGAGAGAGAGAGAGAGAGAGAGAGAGAGAAGAGAGAGAGAGAGAGAGAGAGAGAGAGAGAGAGAGGCAAGGCAAGGCAAAATTCTTTTATTCGAGGATAATAGATAAGCACTCATGTGCTTTTTTACATCCAGTCCCCGCCCTTTTCAGGGAAAACATCAAGATAAAAAGATACTAAGCAGTAAAACTATATGCAGTACAGAGAGAGAGAGAGAGAGAGAGAGAGAGAGAGAGAGAGAGAGAGAGAGAGAGAGAGAGAGAGAGAGAGAGAGAGAGAGAGAGAGAGAGAGAGAGAGAGAGAGAGAGAGAGAGAGATAGAGAGCAAACATCATCTGGGAAGGAGGAGAGAAGGGCTCTAGAAAAGAGAGAGAGTCTCGATTCATGAGGAAAAATTAGGACGGGTGAATGTAAATATTTATCTATCTATCTATCTATCTATCTATCTATCTATCTATCTATCTATCTATCTATCTATCTATCTATCTATCTATCTATCTATCTATCTATCTATCTATCTATCAGTCCCTTATTCTTGTGACCGTGGGGGCACCCCTGAAGACTTGACAACCAGTTCCCTCTACTCTTCTCTCTGTTCTGCCTTTTTCAAAGTTTTGTTGAGCTCTAGGCCTGTCCATTCGCTGATGTTGCCCTCCCATCTCTTCCTTGGTCAGCCTCTTTTTCTTTCTCCTTGGACAGTGCCTTTGTTTTTTCAAGTCCTTTTGATCTTGTGACATGCCCGTACCATTTCAGTGTACGCTTCTTTACGATCGATAGAAGGTTTTCGTAGGAACCAATGGTTTGCTGGATTCTGTTATCCACCTCTTCGTTGCTTATGTGGTCTCTGTATGAGATGCAAAGAAGTCTCCGGAAGCATCTCATCTCTACCACCTGTACTCTCCTCTCCAAATCAGCAGTCAGTGTCCACGATTCACAGGCACACAGGAATGTGGATATTACAAGGGAGCGCATTAGTATGATCTTGGAGTTGAGTGAAATTAATATTTTTATCTTTCCAGATGGTGTTCAGTTTTGACAGTGGATTGACAGGAATATTTTGCAATAATTACGAGATAGATGTTTGAAGAATTGTTTGTAGTTCCCACATATATTATGATAAGCATTTTGTGAAACACCTGAAAAGAAACGAAATATGTTAATATACCCATGAAAATGATAATAAGCATGAACAGTTTCATCGTTAGTGCCATCTGGATTATTATTATCATTAGTATTATCATTATTATTATTACTACTACCATAATTAGTATCACTACTAATACTTTTTATAGTATTGTTATCGTTTCTCTTGTTCTTATATTCCCAGATCAGGGCAAGGGCTGGATGGAAAAAAAAAAGTTTGGGAATACTTACAATGTGAATCTTGAAAAATTAAGATTGTTCATTCATTCTCTCTGTCTGTCTTTCTGTCTCTCTCTT
>CM060334.1:53852710-53856436 GCA_030674155.1 Stramonita haemastoma
GCATGTCCAAAGACCGTTGCTGCCACTTCTTGTGCACAATCCGTGATTGATGTGTCTGAATTATGTAATATCTATAGGGTGGGGAGGAGAGGGGAGGGGAGGGGAAGGGGGGGCATCCTTTCCTTCCGTAGTCTGTCCCTGAACATCTGTCTGATTATCTGTCTAATATGCCAAGCTGTCTTATCTATGTTTGATTACTTCATGTAACTGATGAAAGTTGAATCGGTTACCCGTTTATGTAATATCGATGAAGTATTGGGTGAAATTTGTATTTTCATCTGCATCTGTCTTGTCTGTATGCCTAGTGTTGGTAGATCTATAAGTTAACGATCCATTTCTAAATTTTTTTGTGAAAAAATGTCAAGTTTATCATGATGGATGTTTGGGTTTTTTGAAACATGTTCTCTGTCAGTATGTCTGTTTATAGGTATGCCTCTGTCTGTCTGTCTGTCTGTCTGTCTGTCTGTCTGTCCGTCCGTCTGTCTGTCTGTCTGTCTGTCTGTCTGTCTGTCTGTCTCTCTGTCTGTCTGTCTGTCTATCTGTCTCTCTGTCTCTGTCTCTGTCTCTCTCCCCTCTCTCTCTCTCTCCTCCTCTCTCTCTCTCTCTGTCTCTGTCTCTCTCTGTGTCTCTCTCTGTGTCTCTCTGTCTCTATCTCTGTCTGTCTCTGTCTCTGTCTCTGTCTCTCCCTCCCCCTCTCTCTTCTCTCTCTCTCTCTCTCTCTCTCTCTCTCTCTCTCTTCTCTCTCTCTCCCTCTCTCTCTCTCTCTCTCTCTCAATCCCCCACACCTTATAAAAATGTCTTCACGGTGTTGAAAACTAAAACTCCTCACAGATGAATGTGACATATGATGGAACACAAATAGTGCAGAGAGCTGTGTGCCACTTACTCCCCCAGAAAAGAACGGCATCCTGACATCTTCCTACAGTAAAATAAAACACTGTAACGGCTCGTGATGATAGTGAAGAGGAGCAAGAAGAATTCATCACATCAGTGCACTTGAATTATCCCGTGGTGATGCCAGGATCCTGTCAGGAAAAAAAAATCATTCCCGCCTTCTGGAAATACTGTTCTTGGAATTTCCTCTTCTCTATCCCTCTCTTTGTTTCCGGCTTTTTTGTTTTTTTCTTCCTGTTTCTTCCTTCTTGTCGATTTTCTGCCCTCTTGGTCTGTTCCCTTATTTTGTTTTCTTGAAAGACTTGATATAGTTTTTTTTCTGTCGCTTTCTTATTGTCGGCCCTCTGTCTTTTTGGTCTATCCCCTTAGATTGTTTTTGTTAGGGATTTTTACCAGAAAGACTTAGAATAGGTGTTTTCCTATGCCGAAGTTGGATGTGCTGGGTCTGACTTTTCAGGTGCTTCTTGGCAGTGTGACATATTCTCGCTCATATTTCAGATAACAATAGCTGCTCTCTGAGCATTGAACGAATTAGAAGATCAGTGTATAAACATGTGTATGCATGTTTGTGTCCGTATATTTTTCATTTCCTTTGTTGTTTGGTTGTTTGATAGACGCTCTTTTGTCTTTTTTGTCTTATTTGCTCTGGTTTCCGTTTGTATCATCTTTTCTTTCTTGACGTCTTACATCTTTGGGTTCTTTTGTTGTTGTTGTTGTTTGTTGTTTTGTTGTTGTTTTTTTTTTTTTTGGGGGGGGGTTGTGGGTAGTGGTAATGTTTTTTCTAGTTTCTCTTCTTATTCATGATTTCTTTAGTTTTCTTCTATCTTTTCTTTTATTTTTTGTACACATTTTAGTATTATTTCCTCTGTCTTATTATTGGTATATATTTTCCATATTATATTCTGTTTGTGACTATCCATTGCGAAATGAGTCGTATTTCAACTGACCAATTTTCTGCTAGGAGTCATTGTGGGCAGGTGGGTGTCAGAATTGTTTTTCCAGATTTCGATTGATTGTAAAACTGTGACCTTTGTTTTACCTTGTACTGAAGTATCAAAGTAGATTTTTGTTTACTTTGCTTTAAAAACTTGTTTTAAAAACAACCCACCCCCTCTTTGTGACCACCTATTACAAAGCAACATTTCTTTTAGAGGGCTCATTTTGGCATATCATAGGGTCTGGCATTTCAGCTGGTAGTGACAGTAGTGACAGTCCATTTTGTTTTGATTGTATAGCTTTTTCGATATCTTTTTAAGATAGGTATATAAATTTCATGTTAACCACTTAAAAATTGACTTTAGTTGGAACATGCCTCACTAAGCGGGGGGGGGGGGGGGGCGCATTTCTGTCCTGTCTAGTATCATTCCATTTTCTTCTGTGCCCTTTTTTTTCTTTATGCTTATTTGTTCATGCCTGTATTTTCCTATTTCTTTCCATTTATTTAGTCACTGATTTGTTACTTTTATCGGTTTTTTTTTTGCTTTTTTTTATTTTGCTGTCTTCTTCCTCGCGGTCCGTCTACGTTTCTTTCATTTCTTTATTCGTTTTCTTAACCTCTCTCTCTCTCTCTCTCTCTCTCTCCTCTCTCTCTCTCTCCTCTCTCTCTCCTCTACTCTCCTCTCCTCTCTCTCCCTCTTCTCTCTCTCTCTATCTCTCTCTCTTTGTTCTTGCAAAATATATGAAAAGGTCGATGAAATAGGAGTCAAATGCAAAAGCAATGCCTAAAAATGGATAAATGTGCGTGTTTTTTTTTTTTGTCTAACCTTTTAAAACCTTTTGAAACCCAAATTCTACCACAATTCATTTCAGTTTTTCAAAAGTCATTCTTTTTTTACATTCGTTGTTACAATTTTTTTTAATGTGATTTCAACTTTTTGCGTTATCATGATCGTTTAGATTGTTGCTTCAACCTACACAATAAAGTTTTTGAGAGAAGAAAAAACCAGACAGTGAAAAATATTATAGAAAACCGCAATTTTATTTTCAGCGGAAGAAAAAAATCACACGAATTTGGATACTTATCTATTAAATGTTTTCCCTCCTGTGATTTTTAACATTTCAAAGAATTGGGGAGGGGGGTGGAGAGACGGTAAAGGCGGGATGGCATAGTGTTTACAGTATTCTTCACTGCGCTCGTAATCTGCCGACTTTGATTTAAATCCCGATCAAAGAGGATTTTTCTCCTGGGGTTAATATCAGTGTTGACTCCACTCCTCCCCAAAAAAATTCTTCCCGGGTAAGACTATAAACCGAAGTTTTCCCGGTTTTCCCCAACGCACGCAGAACATATTTTGCCCCAGTTTTAAAAACCCCTTCTGTTTTTTCCCCAGCTAGGCTGTGGAACGGACGACCCTTTAAATTTCAAAACTGCTACAAAACGGGAAAATGGATGTATAAAAGCAACCCAGACCTTTAAAATTTCCCCCATACCAGAATTAGAAAAAAAAACCTTTAAAAAAAAGGGGATAAAAAAATGATTCAGGGGCAGAGGGACCCGGGGAAAAATTTTTTTTATAAATTTGGGGCCCCCTTTTCCAAAATTTAAAGCTAAAAGCATTTCAGACATGTTGATGTAGATGTGCAGGCTATAGCCTTTACTTGTTTGGGATATATATCTCTGTACACAGAGAGAGAGAGAGGGGGGATACAGAGACAGACAGACAGACAGACAAAACAGAAAAGACAGACCCGAGAGATGAATGAATGAATGAATGAATGAACGAACGAAAAAAGGGAAAGAACGAACGAACGAAAAGGGGAAAGGGAAAGAACGAACGAACGAACGAATGGAAAGAACATTTTTAAAATTTTTTTTATCCGCCCTCCCCCAAA
>CM060334.1:53865286-53867786 GCA_030674155.1 Stramonita haemastoma
AAAAAAAGAAAAGAAAGAAAAAAGAAAAAAAATGAATAAACGAAAGATATATATACAAAAAAAAAAGAAGGGAAAGGGAAAGAAAAAACGAAAAAAATAAATAAGAAAAAAAAAAAAGCCAAAAGATAAATAAAGGAAAATATAAACAAGGAAAAAGAAATTTTAAAAAGTTTGAACAGACAGAAAGAAAGAAGAAAAAAAACACAATTAAACAACAATACAAAAAGACAAAACCCCAAACAAAAAAACAACAAAAAAACCCAAAACAAACAAAGCAACAAAACACTTTTCTGTGACAAGATAAAGTGACAGCCCCCCCCCCCCCCCCTTCCTACACACCCACACTCAACCCCACTCCCTCTCCTTTCAACATAAAAGCCCACCCACACCAAAACTGTTGGTTACAGTGTAAACCACGCCCCTAATCTCTCCCTAACATCCCACCCCTACACCCCCCCCCCCCCACTGCCATTACTCACGTTTGCAGACGAGCTCCTACACCTCCAGCCCCCCCCCCCTCCCCCTCCCCCTAGCTAATTAAATTCCCCAGGCCAACTTTATGAGCAGAGGAAAATCACAGCTTTAATTGTTCAGAACCAGCTGACTTCACACGTTCAGCGACCAATAGTCCTTCAGATGAGACTGTAAACTGAGGCTCCGTGTGCGAACGCTCACAGAACATTTTGCGCACACGTTAAATCCTATTCCCGCTTTTCGTAAGAGTTGGCTTGCATGTGTGAGTGTGTTCGAATTTGCGAGGACCATAGATTGTTATTAATTGCTTGTGTGATGTATAGGTCGAATGCAAGCGCTTTGATTTGTTTCTACAAGATATAGCGCTATATAAGTTCCATGTATTATTTATTTTATTTATTGTGTGCCAGTTGGAACAGATGACAAGATTTACAAAATTGCATAGACACGAGGACCGGATGTAAAACAAAGCACATGAATGCTTATTCCATTATCTTCGATAGAAAAAAAATGTTACCGAATCAATCCACGTAAAGATTCCTCACTACTCTTCAAGACGCTTTCTGCTTTTTAGATAAGGTAAAGGTGTCCATAACCTATGTGGTCGTAGGGGAGCGAGACGTCAGAGACCTCAGCTTCTCTAGGCACCAGTCTATTGAGGGCTTCGCCCATCTCCTATCCCTCGTTGCTTTACCTTCCCTGACCCTAAAGAGGGCAGGTACCCATTGACAGCTGTGTGAACTGGGGGACTGTACTGAAACCAAGGCGCGCAAAGGGTCACACATTCACTTGGTAACCAAGCTTGATACTGCTTAGCTAGGGAAAGCCAGTGCTCTGACCACTTAGATGAGAGAGAGAGAGAGAGAGAGAGAGAGAGAGAGAGAGAGAGAGAGAGAGAGAGAGAGAGAGAGAGAGAGAGAGAGAGAGAGAGAGAGAGAGAGAGAGAGAGAGGGGGGGGGGGGGGGGGGGGGCAAGAAAGAAAAAAAAAGGAAAAAAACCTCGAAAATTATATTGTACATGTGTGTCTGAATAACTTGTGAGTGTACCTATTTTTTTTACTTACAAAGTAGACTGGATTACCACGCAGAGAAAGAAAAAGACCATATGAAGATACAGTAAGACAGAAAAAGAAAGGAAACAAATAAGAAAGTACTATGAAAAGAAATAGAACAAAACAAAAAAGAAAGAAAAATAAAAAATAAAAAGGAAGAAAAAAAGAGAGATAAAAAGAAAAAATATTCAAAAAAGCCAGAAAGAAAGAAAGAAATACAGAAATACAGAAATAAATACAGAAACAAAGAAAGAAAAGCAGACAGACAGACAGACAGACAGACAGACAGACAGACAGACAGACAGACAGAAAGAAAGAAAGAAAGAAAGAAAGAAAGAAAAGAAAGAAAGAAAGAAAGAAAGAAAATCTACTAGTTCACAGCTTTGAACTTATGGAATATTTCTTGAGTTGTAATACCTCATGAGAAAAAAAAAATACAGAAGAACAGGAAAAAAGAAAGAAAGGAAGAAAGAAAGAAAAATGTGAAAGAAAGAAAGAAAGCAGAAAAAAGAGCCTAAGAGCATAAAGAATGACAGAATACATAGAATCTTGCATAAACATCTGCAAGTTCGCAACTTTTCACTTATGAAATATTTTGGATCATTGAGTTGCAATATCTCATAAGAAAAATGAATTGCAAAAAAGAAAGATGAGAGAAAAAAATAAGTAAAGAAAAAAAGTAAAAGGAAAGAAAGAAAAACCAACACATAGAAAAAAAAATAGAAAAAAGAAAGATGAAAAGGGAAAAAACGGAAAAATAAACGGATAGACAAACAGAAATAGAAGAAAAGAAAGATGAACAAAAGGAAACAAAAACAAACAAAAAAACAGACAGAAGGAAAAAAAAGAAAGAAAGAAAGAAAGAAAGAAAGTAAGAAAGAAAGAAAGAAAAAAAGAAAGAAAGAAAGAAAGAAAGAAAGAAAGAAAGAAAGAAAGAAAGAAAGAAAAAACCCAGACAGACTGAAAGAGATAAAT
>CM060334.1:53872786-53882786 GCA_030674155.1 Stramonita haemastoma
GCGATCAGGGCCTTGTTGCAGCGTTGTGTTACTAAATCCGGACACACCTGCAAATTGTGCGACGCTCTGTTTCTTTGTGTAGTGGTGGAAAGCCCTCCATTGCATACTCTTTGCCTTCATGGTGAAAGGTAGAATTTATGTAACCTCGTGTTAGAGATCACTTTCTGTAAATGGCTAGCTGTGCCCACCTGAGAAGCTGTGCAAAGTTGGGACATCACATGGCCCCTATGTCCACTCTGTTACATAAGGGTGGAGATTTTTACAATTTACTAGGTCAACTTCAAGTGTGCTTATGTTCAGAACCTGAGTTGTGCTATATTGGTATAATTTTTTTCGTGGTTTTTATTCTTAAATATGGCTTGTAACCCACTGAAGTTTCTCTGATTTAGAGATAATGAAGCATTTTGAATTCAAATTAACTTTGAAAGTGCAGACTTGCCAGTGCAGACCTTCGTTCATGCAAAAGGTTGAATTTCCACGTCAGAGATTGAATAATTCATGTCAGCATTCATTGGATAAAGGGAACACAAACATGTCCAGCATACACCCCCTCAATGTCGGAATGCAGCTACCTTCATGGTGGGAAAAACCGATCGCATACGCAAAATATCACCATTGGGGAAAACCTCGAAAGTCTAGCCTAGGAACGAAAACCAAATCTGGTGTCATTAAGTCTAGTGTGTTAACAGATAGGAGAGAGAATAATTTATGAACCCATGTTAGATTCATGAGCTACCATTATATTCGTTGATGCTGTTGTATCCTACTACGAGGTTTCTGAATATCTTTTGACTTTTTTTTTTTTTTTTTTTTTTTTTTTTACTGAAATGTATTTTTTTTAATTTATTCATATGTTTTTCAATTCCTCAACCAGAGCTTCCAGAACCACCCATGTTGAACTATTGAGTATGCGACCGTTTTGGGTTTTATTTTTTACCCGTAATGAAGGTAGCTGTATTCCGACCTAAATCATGTATAAGGATGTTTGTGTTTCTGTAGCCCACCTATTGGTGACAAGACTTACAGGAGCATTACCGCGTCAATGTTTTTTTTTATTATCTGTATGCACGTGCATCTACACGAAGGGATATAAGGCAATGACAGGGTATACTTTGGAGTTGACTCGGTAAGATATTTTTTGTTAATGGACCAGGCCCAAAACAGTGTCAGTTATTGGTGTCAGCTCATTGCCAAGGCCTACACTAAATGTGTTACATTGGAAAAAATTGCTGTTGAGATTTCCTTCAGTCCTGACAAGCTCTTAATAACAACCTGAAACTCCTTCAGAAGGAGAACAATGTCCTCTGAAGTTGGAGTATAGCTGCCTACATAGCTAGGTACTTGAAAACAGTCAAACACACACAAACTTCTCATTCTGTGTGCAATGTTCAATCTCACAGTAATGATTCCCAGGTGGGATGAATGAGCCAAAAGAGTGCACACTCTGGGTGACCACCCCAGAGTGTTAAACTGGGGAACGCACAACAACATTTTTTTTTAATCCATCCTATACTTACCAGACGCCACCAAAGAGATTTAAACCCACGACATCACCAAACCCATGGGATTGAAATCGAACTATCTTAACCACACAGATATAACATCCTCACCCATCTCTATCACACTTTCTAACAAACAGCAATAACACAGATTTTCTTAAACTGTATAGCGATTACGTAAACTCTCCTCAAGTCTCCACGTAGACTAACTCCCCTCCCCTCCCCTCCCCCATCCCTCCCCCTCCCCTCCCCTCTAGCTCTCTAGCTCAGTATGCCGCACACGCCCAGACACTTTTGGCGTATGCTAATTAAATCCCCATCAGTCTGAAGCCAGCAGGAAATCCCCTATAGCCTGGCTAGGCTGGCATGGCTGGCTGGCAGTGCTGCTTCTTCTTCTGTCACACCTGCTGGCTCTGTGTCTAGGTCTGGTGGCCTGACTGACTGTGTTGTGTTGTGCTGTGTGTGTGTGTTGTGTTGTGTTGTGCTGTGCTGTAGCTTGCTTTTTTTGCTGTGTTGCGTTTTGTGCTGTGCTGTGCTTGTGTGCTGTTGCGTGTTGCTGTTGCTGTGTTGTGTTGTGTTGTGTTGTGTTGTGTTTGTGTTGTGTTGTGTTGTGTGTGTGTTGTGTGTTTGAAGCAGGTGCCTTGTATAACTGCATGAAGATGTTAGATTTCTAGGTGCTTAACTGTGGAAATGTGATAGTGTTTGTTGTTTTTTGGTGTGTTTTTGTTTTGTTTAGGCGTGAATGATTTTTGTGTGTGTGTGTTTGTATAATCACGTTTATGGGGTTCTTTTTAGTCTTTTAGGTTTTTTATTTTTATAAGAGACAGACAGACAGACAGACAGAGACAGACAGCCAGACAGACAGACAGACAGACAGACACAGAGAGAGAGAGACAGTGAAAAAGACAGTAAGAAAGAGAGGCTGAGACAGACACAGAGAGAGAGACACAAAGACAGAAGCAGGAAGACAGACAAACAGAAAAACACACAGATTTAAAAAAAAAACCCAAACAAATGGCTGAACAGGTAACAGATCGTTGCAACTATAAAAAGAATACACGGTACCACCTCAGACAAGGCTACCAAGTCTAATACTAGACTATATCCCTGCCAAGTTTAGTACGACAGTCTTACTACAAGACCAGAGCAACCCGACACTTCACTACAACACAATGGCCATTGTATTGCCTGAAGACAGTCACCACAGCTGGAAGAGAGAGAGAGAGAGAGAAGAGAGAGAGAGAGAGAAGAGAGAGAGAGAGAGAGAGAGAAGCAGAGAGGAGAGAGAGAGAGGAGAGAGAAGAGTAAGAGAGAGACAAGAGCAAGGCAAGAGCAAGGCAAGGCAAGGCACAGGCAAGGCAAAGTCTTTTATTCGAGGATAATAGATAAGCACTCATGTGCTTTTTTACATCTAGTCCCCGCCCTTTTCAGGATACATCAAGTTGAAAAGATACTAAACAATAAAGCTTTACGCAGTACCAAGAGAGAGAGAGAGAGAGAGAGAGAGAAGAGAGAGAGAGAGAAGACAGACAGACAGACAGAGACAGACAGACAGACAAGAAGCGCTAACAGAGCAGCAGCAGCAGCAGCACGTCCTAACATCCACCGCTTCCAGCATCCTCTCCAGTCACTCAGACCACAACACTGGAGCCTGCATAACAAGTTGCATGGCCTGGCCTTGTCTCTCGTTCTGTAAGGAAGGTCGGGGGGGGGGAGAGGGGAGTAGAAAAGTGATGGCATTGAGACTGTTCTTTGTGTCCTAGCATAAGTCGTAAGTGTTTGGGAAGGGTGGCTAGGTTAGATCATTGAGCAACAATGTATCTGGTTGTGCCTAGCAAATAGAGCTGCAACTTTAACAAGGAGTGGCTTAGATATGACGGAGGCAACCAAAAATGATAGGTAGGATTAAGGCAAAAAGAGTAGGAGGACGCAAGAGAGGAGAGAAGAGAGAAGAGAGAGAGAGAGAGAGAGAGGAGAGAGAGAGAGAGAGAGAGAGAGAGAGAGAGAGAGAGAGAGAGAGAGAGAGAGAGAGAGAGAGAGGAGAGAGAGAGAGAGAGGAGAGAGAGAGAGAGGGTGGAATACAATTATTGGTCAGAGTGCAGAATTTGTTATCCAAATAAGAGACTGGGGGCCTAGGTTCGATATTCCGCTTAAGTGTTAGTTTGATGAGGTTTTCTACTAAGGTTAGCAATAGGTGGAGGTGTCCCATAGCTTATGTTGTCTTAGAGGAACGAGATATCAGAGACCTCAGCTTCTCTAGGGGCCAGCATGTTGAGTGCGGCTCCCATCTCCTTTTCCTCGCTGCTTTACCTTCCCTGACCCTAAAGAGGGCACGTACCCATTTAAAACTTTGTGAACTGGGGAACTGTACTGTAGCCAAGGTGTGCAAACGGTCAGCCATCCAATTGATAACCAAACTCGAGAAGAAGAAGAGAAGAAGAAGAAGAAGAAGAAGAAGAAGAAGAAGAAGAGAGAAGAAGAAGAAGAAGAAGAAGAAGAAGAAGAAGAAGAAAATCGAAGAAGAAGAAGAATTGCGAAGAAGAAGAATTGCGAAGAAGAAGAATTGCGAAGAAGAAGAAGAAGAATTGCGAAGAAGAAGAATTGCGAAGAAGAAGAATTGCGAAGAAGAAGAAGAAGAAGAAGAAGAAGAAGAAGAAGAAGAAGAAGAAGAAGAAGAAGAAGAAGAAGAAGAAGAAGAAAAGAATTGCGAAGAAGAAGAATTGCGAAGAAGAAGAAGAAGAAGAAGAAGAAGAAGAAGAAGAAGAACAAGAACAAGAACAAGAACAAGAACAAGAACAAGAACAAGAACAAGAACAAGAACAACAAGAAGAATTGCGAAGAAGAACAAGAAGAAGAATTGCGAAGAAGAACAAGAACAAGAACAAGAAGAACAAGAAGAAGAAAAACAACAACAAAAAGAACAAAAAGAACAGGAACAAAAACAAGATGAAGAACAAGAACAAAAGAAGAAAACAACAAAACAACAACAACAACCACAACAAGAAACACAAGGGAAAGACAAGGACGAGTAAGAAAAAAAAAAGAAGAACAAAAAGCGAAAGCACCACCACAAAAAACAACAGCATCCACAATAGCAAAGACAAAAGATAAGAAGAAAGACTTGGTTACAGGCTGAAAGCAATACTCTGTCACGGCACGCTAGTACTAGCGAGTTCTGCTAGCTAGCCTATGTGTCTGGTGTCAGCACTGAGCTAACGCGTAACATCATCACTGTGACGAAAGAACCGGTATAGACTTTCTCTCGTGCTGCCAGCGTCATACCATCAGTATCGCTTCTCTTTTGTCTATGTGTCTGTCTCTCTGTCTTGTCTGTCTGTCTGTCTCTGTCTCTGTCTCTCTCTGTCTGTCTCAGTCTCTGTCTCTCCCTGTCTGTCTATCTGTCTGTTTCTGTCTCTCTGTCTCTGTCTTCTGTTCTGTCTGTCTGTCTGTCTGTCTGTCTGTCTGTCTGTCTGTCTGTCTCTGTCTGTCTGTCTGTCTGTCTGTCTGTCTGTCTGTCTTCTGTCTGTCTGTCTGTCTCTCTCTCTCTCTCTCTCTCTCTCTCTCTCTCTCTCTCTCTCTCTCTCTCTCTCTCTCTCTCTCTCCTCTCTCTCTCTCTCCCAATAATCCCTATACAAAACAAGATCCATTTTTTAAGAAAGCATTTTAATAATTTCTCAGCCTTTTGAAATGAAAACCTCTCTCTCTCTCTCTCTCTCTCTCTCTCTCTCTCTCCTCTCTCTCTCTCTCTCTCTCTCTCTCTCTCTCTCTCTCTCTCTCTCTCTCTCTCTCTCTCTCTCTCTCTCTCTCTTGATTAAAGAAAAGTCTGCTTCTTCCAATTATTCCTTTATATTTTGGTTTGTCTTCATTGTTCTCTTATTCTTGCGGATTGGATTACAATGGTTGTATGTGTTCATTTTCTTTATTTGTTTGTTATTTGTTTTTTAAGCTGTGAATGGTTTTCCAGATATGCTTAGCTAGAGTCGTCTTATTTGTGGTTCTATTGCAAGACTGTTGAAGAATGTAATATTTGTACATTTTGGGTGCAAACCCCCCCCCTCCCCCTGAGTGTTAAGAGGGATAAGACACAACAACAACAACAACAACAACAACAACAACAACAACAACAAGAAAAACAAAAACAAAAACAACAACAACAACAACAATAACATGAAGAACAACTGGGATGGTCAGTTAATTAAAAAAAGATATATTTTTTTCAGGTTCATAAACAAATTCTGGGAAATATTTCCAAAAATGACGCGAGCCTCTGGATTAGGTTTGTCTATATTGGTTGTTTTCTTCAGGTGAATGAAAAAGAAAAAACCAACAACATCTTTTGTCTTGGAAGTTTTCTGTCTCTTCAAAGTTTGACAATGTCTCTCAACTTATCATTATGCCCCAAAAGAGCAGTAAAATTTGGCTTCTTCTCAACCAAAAAAAAAAAGAAAAGAAAAAAAAAGAAAAAAAATCCCTGCGGCCATAACTTCAATGTGTAAGACGTCGACATGTGTTTGATCTTATTTCACTGAACAAACATTATCAAAGGAGAGAACTTTGAAACTTTAAATCCTTTTTTAAAGAAAAACAAAAGAAAAAACATACAATGACGTCACAGCAACAGCATTTGCGTCACGCTTGCATACTATGACGTCATGGACATGTTTATCAGGGTCAGTTTATCAAGTGGTGTCTTCTATTCCTCCCCCCCCCCAAAAAAAAAAAAAAAAAAAAATCCCCAAAACCAAAAAAAGACCAAAAAACACACAGCATGTTAAGTTTTTAGTCTCGTTTCTTACAGAATAAAAAAAGGCTTCGACAGAAATACAAATCAAACTTTTGGGCATAAATAAACAAGTTATAAAGTTTGTGTTTTGATTTATTATGTTTTTTTTATTTTTGTTTTTTTTAGTGTTTCAATGGTTGTTCTTCCTTCTGTTCGTCTCTCTTTCCTTTTTGCTTCTCTCTCTCTCTCTCTCTCTCTCTCTCTCTCTCTCTCTCTCTCTTCTCTCTCTCTCTCTCTCTCTCTCTCTCTCTCTCTCTCTCTCTCTCTCTCTTCTGTCTCTCTCTGTCTCTCTCTCTCTCTGTCTGTCTGTCTGTCTTCTCTCTCTCTCTCTCTTCTTCTCGTCTTCTCTCTCTCCCCTTCTTCTCTCTCTCTCTCTCTCTCTCTCTCTCTCTCTCTCTCTCTCTCTCTCTCTCTCTCTCTCTCTCTCCTCACTTTTATAACTGTCTTGGCACACACAATTAATTGTATTACCCTAACATTCTTGTTCAGCATCGTCTGTTTGTGATTTCCTTTGGAAAGAAAGGATACAACCTTTTTGTTGTTGTATTCTCCTCTTACTCATGATATCTGTTTGTACTTTACAGTTGTTTTTATCATTCAAATAACTACTTTTAATTGTAGTCTGGACAGGGGAAGGGATAGCTCAGTGGTCAGAGCACTCGCTTTCCTCAAGCTAAAGCGAAGCAGCATCGAGCATGGTTACCATTGGATAGGTGACCGTTTGCGTGCCTTGGCTTCAGTACAGTCCCCCCTCCCCCCCCCCAGCTGTAAATGGGTACCTGCCCTCTTCAGGGTCAGGGAAGGTAAAGCAGTGAGGGAGAGGAGATGGGCGCCGCCCTCAATATGCTGGCCCCTAGAGAAACTGAGGTCTGTGATGCCTCGTTCCCCTACAACCACATAGGATATGGGACACCTTTACCTATTAACGTATCATTATGTACACCATGTTAAATTATAGCAGATTTCTCTGCCTTAAATTTAGGCTGCTCTCCCCCGGAAAAAGTGCATCACCATAAGAGCAGTGCCACTCATTATTTTGTGTTTCTTTTCCTGGCAGCTCTACATATGGTTTCCCTATCAGACTGATTTTAGTCTACAGAACATTTGCCAGTGACAACTTCTCGTGTTGCCTTGGGATCTTTTACGTCCGCTTACTCCTTGCTGCGCCCAGGACATCGCTTCGAAGTCTCGTCGGAAACATTTGCATCCAGGATAGACACTCACTGTCTAGTAAGATAAGGGGAAAGGGTTTGGGGCATAAAGCATGGGGATCGAACCCGGATTTTTCGCTTTCTAGGCAAGTGCAGGTGCGCGTGCATGCACACACACACACACACATACACACACATACACGCGCGCGCGCGCGCCACACACACACACACACGCACCACACCACAACACAACACAACACAAACCAACACAACAAATAGCAGCGTCAAACTGAAAGCTGTCCACACACTTAACTTCATACAAGAACATGCTCACAAGAAGAACACAGCAAATGAGCCAGACAGCACTGTTGTTAAGCAAAACAGCCAGTTCTGTTTTATTAAAACAGCCACACATGTGTCATTACAAGACAAAACTGCCAGGCATGTGTCATTAAAACACACAGGTCTGTGTCATCATCAGACAGCAAAACAGCAAGGCCTGTGTCACTAAAACAGCCATGCCTGGGTCATTAAAACATCCAAGGTCTGTGTCATTATCAGACAGCAAAACAGCAAGGCCTGTGTCACTAAAACAGCCAGGCCTGGGTCATTAAAACATCCAAGGTCTGTGTCATTATCAGACAGCAAAACAGCAAGGCCTGTGTCACTAAAACAGCCAGGCCTGTGTCATTAAAACATCCAAGGCCTGTGTCATCATTAGACAGCAAAACAGCAAGGCCTGTGTCACTAAAACAGCCATGCCTGTGTCATTAAAACATCCAAGGTCTGTGTCATCACATCAGACAGCAAAACAGCAAAGCCTGTGTCACTGAAACAGCCAGAAGGCCTGTGTCATTAAAACATCCAGGTCTTGTGTCATCATTAGACAGCAAGACAGCAAGGCCTGTGTCACTAAAACAGCCATGGCTGTGTCATGAAAACATCCAAGTCTGTGTCATCATTAGACAGCAAAACAGCCATGCCTGTGTCATTAAAACATCCAAGGTCTGTGTCATTATTAGAAAGCAAAACATCCAGGCCTGTGGCCAGCCTGCGTCGTTAGAAAGCTATCTCACTCTGCTTGGGGCGCTTTCATTTTCGAAACAATGGAAAGGGGTTTGGGTTTTAGTTGTTTGCTTGTTTCTATGGTTTCCCTCACAACTGCCCGTTATTATACTGCATGATTGACGCTTGATGAAGTCAAGGTGCTAGCAAAGCCTTGAACTAACTGAGGCAGAAGGAGTGAGAAAGTGGAACAGAGCAGACAGGACAGACAGACAGACAGATAACCGGACAAGTAAATAAGATGAGAGAGAGAGAGAGGCAGAAACAGAGAGAGAGAGAGAGAGAGAGAGAGAGAGAGAGAGAGAGAGAGAGAGAGAGAGAGAGAGAAGACAGACAGACAGACAGACAGACAGACAGACAGACAGACAAACAGACAAACAGACAAACAGACAAACAGAGAGGCAGAGGGAGGGAGAAGAAAGGAGCATTGCTAGAGAGAACGGACAATACCCACATTTATTCTATATTCTTTTACTTCAAAGAGAATGGAATAAACACTCATGCATTTTTTTTTACATCCTTTATCGCGTGAATGCAGTTTTGTAAATCTTGTCATCTGTTCCTACCGGCACACAATGGCGTACTCTTTCGAAAAGCAGAACAGGATAGATTGTGTGTGCAAAGATGTTCTGCATGCGTTCGCACACGGGCCTCGGTTTATAGTCTCATACAGACGACTTTTCGGGAGAGTGGAGTCGGCACTGATGTTAACTCAAGGAGAAAACGTCCCCTCGAAAGGGATTCAAACCCGGATCGTCAGATTACGATTGCAATGTTCTAACCGCTAGGCTATCTCGTCCATATGATGGAGAGAGACAGAAACAGAGACAGACAGACATAGATACAGTTAGACAGGCAGGGGGAGGGGAAAGGAACAAAGAGATAAACAATATTCTGAGAGAGAGAGAGAGAGAGGGGGGGGGGAGGAGAGAGCATGTATGTGTGTGTGTGTGTGTGTGTGTGTGTGTATGTGTGTGTGTGTGTGTGTGTGTGTGTGTGTGTGTGTGTGTGTGTGAGTGTGTGTGTGTGTGTGTGTGTGTGTATGTGTGTATGTGTGTGTGTGTATGTGTGTGTGTGTGAGCGTGTGTGTATGTGTGTGTTTGTAATAGTTTGTATTGTGTGTGCGTGTGTGCGTGCGTGCGTGCGCGCGTTCATACATATGTGTGGGAAAGTGCTCTCTTCCTTCCGCACTCTGTGTTTAAATTATGTATACAACTGTCCTAAAATGTCCCTTCTCTGTTTTTCTTTTTGTTCCCTTTTTTCTTCTCTTTCTGTAGTTCTGTTTTGTTCCTTTTTTTTCTTCTCTTTCTGTAGTTCTGTTTTGTTCCTTTTTTTTTTGCTACTTTCTCCTATTCCTTTACATCACGTCTACACAAGAAGACTCTCAAAACATTTTTTTAAAGTAATGATTTATACATAAATACCTATGACATATTTCACACTTTATTCTTCCTAATATTGTTCAGATTTTTGTCAACTGCGTATTTTTATTCCGCCATTTC
>CM060334.1:53887097-53889597 GCA_030674155.1 Stramonita haemastoma
CTCCCTCTTTTCCCTTCCCCCCCTTTTTTCTCCCTCTCTCTCTCTCTCTCTCAATCCCCCACACCTTATAAAAATGTCTTCACGGTGTTGAAAACTAAAACTCCTCACAGATGAATGTGACATATGATGGAACACAAATAGTGCAGAGAGCTGTGTGCCACTTACTCCCCCAGAAAAAACGGCATCCTGACATCTTCCTACATAAAATAATAAAACACTGTAACGGCTCGTGATGATAGTGAAGAGGAGCAAGAAGAATTCATCACATCAGTGCACTTGAATTATCCCGTGGTGATGCAGGATCCTGTCAGGAAAAAAAAATCATCCCGCCTTCTGGAAATACTGTTCTTGGAATTTCCTCTTCTCTATCCCTCCTTTTGTTTCCGGCTTTTTTTTTTTTTTCTTCCTGTTTCTTCCTTCTTGTCGATTTTCTGCCCCTCTTGGTCTGTTTCCTTATTTTGTTTTCTTGAAAGACTTGATATAGTTTTTTTTCTGTCGCTTCTTATTGTCGGCCCTCTGTCTTTTTGGTCTATCCCCTTAGATTGTTTTTTGTTAGGGATTTTTACCAGAAAGACTTAGAATAGTGTTTTCCTATGCCGAAGTTGGATGTGCTGGGTCTGACTTTTCGGTGCTTTCTTGGCAGTGTGACATATTCTCGCTCATATTTCAGATAACAATAGCTGCCTCTGAGCATTGAACGAATTAGAAGATCAGTGTATAAACATGTGTATGCATGTTTGTGTCCGTATATTTTTTCATTTCCTTTGTTGTTTGGTTGTTTGATAGACGCTCTTTTGTCTTTTTTGTCTTATTTGCTCTGGTTTCCGTTTGTATCATCTTTTCTTTCTTGACGTCTTACATCTTTGGGTTCTTTTGTTGTTGTTGTTTGTTGTTGTTTTGTTGTTGTTGTTTTTTTTTTTTGGGGGGGGGGTTGTGGGTAGTGGTAATGTTTTTTCTAGTTTCTCTTCTTATTCATGATTTTCTTTAGTTTTCTTCTATCTTTTCTTTTATTTTTTGTACACATTTTAGTATTATTTCCTCTGTCTTATTATTGGTATATATTTTTCCATATTATATTCTGTTTGTGGACTATCCATTGCGAAATGAGTCGTATTTCAACTGACCAATTTTCTGCTAGAGTCATTGTGGGCAGGTGGGTGTCAGAATTGTTTTCCAGATTTCGATTGATTGTAAAACTGTGACCTTTGTTTTAACCTTGTACTGAAGTATCAAAGTAGATTTTTTGTTTACTTTGCTTTAAAAACTTGTTTTAAAAACACCCACCCCCTCTTTGTGACCACCTATTACAAAGCAACATTTCTTTAGAGGGCTCATTTTGGCAAATCATAGGGTCTGGCATTTCAGCTGGTAGTGACAGTAGTGACATCCCATTTTGTTTTGATTGTATAGCTTTTTCGATATCTTTTTAAGATAGGTATATAAATTTCATGTTAACCACTTAAAAATTGACTTTAGTTTGGAACATGCCTCACTAAGCGGGGGGGGGGGGGGGGGGCGCATTTCTGTCCTGTCTAGTATCATTCCATTTTCTCTCTGTGCCCTTTTTTTTCTTTATGCTTATTTGTTCATGCCTGTATTTTCCTATTTCTTTCCATTTATTTAGTCACTGATTTGTTACTTTTATCGGTTTTTTTTTGCTTTTTTTATTTTGCTGTCTTTTTCCTCGCGGTCCGTCTACGTTTCTTTTCATTTTCTTTATTCGTTTCTTAACCTCTCTCTCTCTCTCTCTCTCTCCCCTCTCTCTCTCCCCTCCTCTCCCTCTCTCTCTCCTCTCTCTCTCTCTCTCTCTTCTCTCTCTCTCTATCTCTCTCTCTTTGTTCTTGCAAAATATATGAAAAGGTCGATGAAATAGGAGTCAAATGCAAAAGCAATGCCTAAAAAATGGATAAAAGTGCGTGTTTTTTTTTTTTGTCTAACCTTTAAAACCCTTTTGAAAACCCAAATTCTACCACAATTCATTTCAGTTTTTCAAAAATCATTCTTTTTTTACATTCGTTGTTACAATTTTTTTTTAATGTGATTTCAACTTTTTGCGTTATCATGATCGTTTGATTGTTCTTTCTCAACCTACACAATAAAGTTTTTGAGAGAAGAAAAAACCAACAGTGAAAAATATTATAGAAAACCGCAATTTTATTTTCAGCGGAAGAAAAAATCACACGAATTTGGATACTTATCTATTAAATGTTTTCCCTCCTGTGATTTTTAACATTTCAAAGAATTGGGGGAGGGGGGTGGGAGACGGTAAAGGCGGGATGGCATAGTGTTTACAGTATTCTTCACTGCGCTCGTAATCTGCCGACTTTGATTTAAATCCCGATCAAAGAGGATTTTTCTCCTGGGTTAATATCATTGTTGACTCCACTCCTCCAAAAGTTCTTCGGATAAGACTATAAACCGAAGTCCTGTGTCCGAACGCACGCAGAACATATTTTGCACACGTTTAAACCCGTTCTGTTTTTTTCCACAGCTAGGCGTG
>CM060334.1:53892097-53894597 GCA_030674155.1 Stramonita haemastoma
TCTCTCTCATCTCCTCCTCTCTCTCTCTCTCTCTCTCTCTCCTCTCTCTCTCTCTCTCTCTCTCTCTCTCTCTCTCTCTCCCTCCTCTCTCTCTCTCTCTCTCTCCTTCTCTCTCCTCCCTCTCTCTCTCTCTCTCTCTCTCTCTCTCTCTCTCTCTCTCTCTCTCTCTCTCTCTCTCTCTCTCGTAGTCTCTCCCATAAGTCCTTCGGATGAGACTTTAAACCGAGGCCCCGTGTGCGAACGCACGCAGAACATCTTGCGCACACGTTAAATCCTGTTCCGCTTTTCGTAAGAGTAGGCCATCGTGTGCCGGTGGGAACAGATGACAAGATTTACAAAAACTGCATACACACGGGGACCGGATGAAAAAAAGCACATGATTGCTTATTCTGTTATCCTCGATATAAAAGAATAAATAAATAAATAAATAAATAAAATTCAATAAATAAATAAATCCTCGATATAAAAGAATAAATCAAATCAAATCATACACTCTCTCTCTCTCTCTCTCTCCTCTCTCTCTCTCTCCTCTCTCTCTCTCTCCTCTCTCTCTCTCTCTCTCTCTCTCTCTCTCTCTCTCTCTCTCTCTCTCTCTCTCTCTCTGTGTCTCTCTATCTCTCTCTCTCTCTGTCTCTCTCTCTCTCTCTCTCTCTCTCTCTCTCTCTCTCTCTCTCCTCTCTCTCTCTCTCTCTCTCTCTCTCTCTCTATTCTATCTATCTTTCTTTCTTTCTTTCTTTTCTTTCTTTCTTTCTTTCTTTTCCTCTTTCTCTTTCTCTTTCTCTCTGTCTCCCCTTGCCAAGAAAAAAAAAACAAAAGAAAAAAGCAAAAACTTTCATAATGATGAAATAAACATCCACACAGCCCAAGATGACATGTGATGAAACGAAAACAGTGTATCTACCCCTCTCGCTACCCACTCCCCCCCCCCCCCCCCCCCCCAAAAAAAAAAAGAGGAAAAATTGAATATCATAACATCTTCCCGCTGTAAAAAAAACAACAAAAAAAACCACTATGACAGCTCTCATAGAAAAGAACAGAAAGAAGAATTCTTCAGATCAGTGTACTAACATGAGCATGAATATTTCTGTCCGTCCTTTTTTTTTCTTTTCCCCTTGTTTTCTATGTGTTTAATAGATTCTCTTCTTTTTTTTTTGCTTGTTTCGTGATCTTGTATTTTCTTTGTTCTCCTTGATTTCATTCTTATTTTTGTCTTTCCTACTTCTTTGTCTTACGTTTATCTTTATTTTTCTGCTCTCTCTCTCTCTCTCTCTCTCTCTCTCTCCTCTCTCTCTCTCTCTCTCTCTCTCTCTCTCTCTCTCTCTCTCTCTCTCTCTCATCTCTCTCTCTCTCTCTCTCTGTATATCTCTTTCTTTCTCTAACCGCCCCCCCCCCCCTCACTAACCAAGAAAAAAAGTAAACCACAAACTTCTATGATGATGAAATAGAATTCCACACAGCCCAAGATGACATGTGATGAAACGAAAACAGTGTTTCTCCCTATATCACCACCCCCTCCCCTCCCCCCCCAAAAAAAATTATCATAACATCTTCCCACTGTAAAAAAAAAAAGAAAAAAAAAGAACACTCTGACAGCTCTCAAGAAGAAAAAGAAGAGCAAGAAGAATTCTTCAAATCAGTGGGTTAACATGTGTATGAATATTTCTGTGTTTTTTTTTTTTTTTTGTTTTACATTAGCTTCATAGATTGTTGTTGTTGTTTTTTTGTCTTTTGAGGGTTTGGGGTTGTTTTGCCTTTTCTTTTGGGTGGGGGGGGGAGCTTGTTTGTTTATAATCGTGTATTTTCCTTGATTTTATGTTTTTATTTTGGGGGTTTTTCTTTGCCTCCTTCTGTTGTTTTTGTGTGTTTTTTTTAGGGGCGGGGGTTCTCTCTCTCTCTCTCCTCTCTCTCTCTCTCTCTCTCTCTCTCTCTCTCTCTCTCTCTCTCTCTCTCTCTCTCTCTCTCTCTCTATCTCTATCTCTATCTCTCTGTGTCTGTCTGTCTGTCTGTCTGTCTGTCTGTCTGTCTGTCTGTCTGTCTGTCTGTCTGTCTCTCTCTCTCTCTCTCTCTCTCTCTCTCTCTCTCTCTCTCTCTCTCTCTCTCTCTCTCTCTCTCTCTCTCTCTCTCTCTCTTTCTGTATATCTCTTTCTTTCTCTCTATCCCCCCTTGCAAAGAAAACAAAACAAAACAAAACAAAAACTTTGATGATGATGAAATAAAATTCCACACAGCCCAAGGTGACATGTGATGAAACGAAAACAGTGTATCTTCCTATATCGCTTCCCCCTCTCCCCCCACCCCACCCCCCTCCCTAAAAAAAAAAAGCTTACAAAAATAGAACGATATCATAACATCTTAGCACAGTAAAAAATAACACTATGACAGCTCGCACATACAAGAAGAGCAAGAAGAATTTTTTCAGATCAGTCGGCTAACATGTGTATGAATATTTCTGTCTGTTCGTGGTTTTTTTTTCCTTTTGTTTTCTATTAGTTTATTAGGT
>CM060334.1:53899597-53913006 GCA_030674155.1 Stramonita haemastoma
GCGTGTGTGTGAGTAAGTTGAAATTTAGGGTTCGTGTGCGAACACACACATACACGCGCGCGCGCTCACGCGCGCGCACACATACACACACACACACACCACGCACGCACGGCACGCACGCACGCACGCCCCACACACACACAATGCATAGACATACAAAACAAAACAAGAACGAAAGAAAGAAAGAAATGTTGACCAAGCCAAACAGAGAAGAAAAAAAAAAAAAGAATAAAAGCATACACAGAAGAAGACGAAGAAGAAGGACAACAATAACATTAAGAACAAAAATAAGAACAAGAAGAACAAGAAGAACAAGAACAAGATGAACAAGAACAAGAACAAGATGAATAAGAACAAGAAGAACAAGAACAAGATGAATAAGAACAAGAAGAAAAAGGACAAGAAGGACAAAAAGAACAAGAAAAAACAACAACAGAAAGACAGGGAGACGCAAAGGATGTAAGAACACAGAAAGAAAGGAGCCTGCCTGATCATTTCTCCTCTTTTTTTCCACCTTCCTTCTTTTAATATTCTCTTGTTTGATACCTTTCTTCTCCTTTCTTCTAAGTTCTTTCCATTTTTCTTTCCATTTTGCTGGGGCGGGTTTCTCCTCTGCTCCAATATACAGCTAAAGAATTGAAGCATATCTTTATCCATCACTCTGTCGACACATGCATTATGTTATAATACTGTCTTTCTGCTTCCTCTGTCATACTTTTCTTCTCAAAGACATATATTTATTTAGTTGTACTTATATGCCACTTGAAGTCACGGCAGATTTCTCTGCGTGAAATTCGGGCTGCCCTCCCCGGGGAGAGGGCGTCGCAACAAGAGCAGCACCCATTATTTATTTTAATCTGTTTCGGTCTGCATGTGTAATTGTTTCCCTATCAGATTAGCTTTCTTTTTTCTACGGAATAGTTGCGATAGACAACTCTCTTGCTACCGTGGGTTCTACACTGTACTGTACTGCACTGTATTGTACTATGCTACACTGCACACTGTACACTATAGCACACTGTACTACACTATACTACACTGTACTGCACTACACTGTACTACCCTTCACTGCAATACACTGCACTGCACTGCCCTAACACTTTAATACAGTGTACTCTACTGTACTACACTGTGCTGTACTACACTATACTTCACTATACCATATTATTACAATAATGTCTACACTGTACCTGTTTGGTGCCCCGGTTGTGCATACCACAGGGCAGCACTAACACTATACTACACTATGATATACTATACTACAACACTATACTACAGTGTACCTGTTTGGTGCCCCGGTTGTGTATTCCACAGGTAGCACTGCCCTCTCCCCTTTCTCTACACACTACTGTACAGTAATGTACTACACTACACTACACTATATTGTACTATACTATACCACACTATACCACACTCCACTCCACTACACTGTACTACTATACTACGCTATACTATATTATTACAACACTTGTTTCACACTGTACCTGTTTGGTGCCCAGGTTGTGGATGCCACAGGGCAGTACTGCCCTCCCCCCTTCCCTGGCGGTGATCTCTGTCTGACTGGACAGGAACCGGGGCTCCGGTGTGGACGGCTCTAGGAAGTCCTCTTGACCACTGACCACCCCTCCTGAAACACCGATACAGTCTTCACCCTTAGTGGGATATCCTGGATGATGTTGTACGTTATTAGTGTCACATTATTACTGTCATCATATCAGTATCGATATTATCATCACATTATTATCTGTATATCATTAACAACTACTACTATTATTATCATCACATCATTATCATCATACCATTACTATTACATCACTAGTGTCACTATCTTCACATTATTATTGTTGCATCATTGCCATCATTATCATCACGTTATTATCATCACTTCGTTATCATCGCATTATTATCATCACATTCTTATCGTCATTATCATCACATTATTACCATCATATCATTATCATCACATAATTATCATCACACTATTATCATCACATCACCATCATCATTAATGTCACATTGTTATCATCACATCATTATCGTCATTATCGTCACAGTATTGTCATCACATCCTTATCATCATATCATTATCGTCGTTTTCATCACATTACAATCATTACATCATTATTGTCATTATCATCACCTCATTATCACACATCCGTGTCATCACATCATTATCGTCATTATCACCACATTATTATCATCACATCATTATCATCACATCATTATCGTCATTATCATCACGTTATTACCAACACATCATAATCATCACATCACAGTCGTCGTCGTTAACTTCCTTAGAAATATTTCGCAATCACGCATTTTTTAAAAAATTTGCTTGTTCATTGTTGGACTTTTTCTTTTATCTTTTTTTTTAAAATTTAGGCCAGTCTGCTAAAATAGCAAGGGGAATCAAAACATAATCATCAAGGTGTTGATTGCCTTTCTGATGAAATCAAAACAGCGTCTTCTTTGAACTGGAGGCAGTTCGTTCAAAAAGAAAACAATGCAATTAAGCCATGGCAGATTGAAAACGATGCACTTGCAGTGTTTTTTGTCATGGAAGATGTGTTATATGAAGACACGCAGAAAAGGGAGGTGTGTGTGTGTGTTGGGGGGGAGGGGAGGGGGCGGTATTAAGTTGAAGCAAGAGAATGCTGCACCAGACAAGTTTTATTTTGTTCTTTTTTAAAACTCATTTATCTACTTATGTATTTATTGTTTATATATTGTTTTTTTCTTTCACTTATTAATTTGTTTGTTTATTTGTTTTTGTTTATTTATCATTGTATATCGAGTATAATGGAATAAGCACTCATGTGCTTGTTTACGTCCAGTGCCCGTGTGTGTATAGTTTTTGTAAATTGTGTCATCTGTCCCATCGGCACACAATGACCTATTCTTACAAAAAGTGAAACAGGATTTAGCGTGAGCACAATATATTATGCGTGGGTTTGCACACGGGGTTTCGGTTTCTAGTCTCATCCAAAGGACTTATGGGGAGAGTGAAATCAGCACTGATGTTAACCCCAGGGGAAAACCCCCTCAAACGGGAATCGAACCTGGGTCGTCAAATTACGAGCGCAATGTTCTGACCACTAGCTATCCCGCCCTCCCCTCTCTTCCCCAAGATAAAGAAAGGAGTACATGAAAATCAGGTTTAAGATGATGGTCAGTATGATTCAAGCACTTTCCATCAGACGGATGTCAGGTGATTGTTTTTACAATCTACCAGATCAACTTCAAGTGCAGACCTGCCAGTGCTTTTCATTTTCTACGTGTATAGACACACGAAGAAGATCAAGTATGGGCGTTAAAGATTCCGTAATTAACATCAGCTTTCGGTGGGTTACGGAAACACAAAAATATTCAGCATACATCCCCGAAGTTTGAATGTGGCTACCTTGATCGTGGACAAAAAACTATCACTTACGCGAAAATCTCACCATTGCTGAACCTGGAATCTCTAGCCCGGAACGATTTTTTTTCATTTAATTGTCAAAATCATATAATTATTAAGAAGACATGCTAGTATGTGAACTTCCTCTACCTGTCAAAATCATATATCATCAAGACATACTAGTGTGTGTGTGTGAAGTTCGTTAAACTATCAAAATCATATATTATCAAGACATACTAGTGTGTGTGTGTGTGAAGTTCGTTAAACTGTCAAAATCATATATCATCAAGACATACTAGTGTGTGTGTGTGAAGTTCGTTAAACTGTCAAAATCATATATTATCAAGACATACTAGTGTGTGTGTGTGAAGTTCGTTAAACTGTCAAAATCATATATTATCAAGACATACTAGTGTGTGTGTGTGAAGTTCTTTAAACTGTCAAAATCATATATTATCAAGACATACTAGTGTGTGGGGTGAAGTTCTTTAAACTGTCAAAATCATATATTATCAAGACATAATTATAAGTGTGTGAAGCTTCTTAAACTGTCAAAATCATACATTATCAAGACATCATAGTGCATTTTTAAAAAATCCCCCCAAATTGTCAATATTTCATTTTATTATTAAGACATGATAATGTGAGAAGGTGCTTATACTGTCAACATTTTTGTTTATGAAGACATAATATAAGTATGTGTGTGTGAAGTTTCTTAATCTGTCGAAATCGTTTATTATCAAAACATCCTAGTGTGTGTACAGGTTTTTTTTTAACTATAAATATCGTTTATTATCAAGACATACTAGTGTGTAAAGTCCCTGACATCGTCAAAAACTCTATATCATCAAGACATACTATTGTATGAAGTTCTCAATTCTATACGGGATTGCAGACTCACAGAGACGAGATATAACAGAAACGGGAGAACTGGTCTTAAACAAATCCCATTTTCCCATCGATCGGGGAAGGGTAGAGGCGTTAGGGTGAACATGGGAGAGACTGGAAGCGACAGGTATCTATTCCTCACTGACAGCAGATGCTGCAGTGTCGTGTATTATACGGTGAACAAGCCGACAGTGTGCATTGATAAGTCTGGTTTTATATCCTATTTTATGGGTTTCTTTCTTTCTTTCTTTCTTTCTCTATTAATCTATCTATTTATTTATCTATCTATTTATTTATTCCTTTATCTATTTCATTTTCTACCGACTTTAATGGAATTTAGTATTCATATTTGTTTTCTAAATCCAGTCCCCGTGTGTATGAATTTGGGTAATTTTACTCAACTGTTCCCATCGGCACACAGTTACCTACTCTTTTGAAAAAACGGAACAGGATTTAACTTGCGCGCCAAACGATTTGCGTGCGTATATATATATATATATATATATATATATATATATATATATATATATATATATATATATATATATATATATATGTAACAAGTATCTTAATATTCTCAGTAATATCTACACCAAGATCCTTTGTGTTACTGTACACTGTAAAATCTGCTATCCGGCAAATTCCTTGGTTAAAGTAGTTCAGTATAAGCGGGTAAACTTTCAAACCGCAAATAGAAGCTAGCTGTATGTTTAAGTTAACTGACTGTCAGTACAAGTCATTGGGATAGAGCGGTGTATTCTGCTCTACGGTAGTCTCTTTCTCACTCCCCGGTTGGCAGTAAGAACTTGTAGAATATACAGACATACTGTCATGTATACACGGACAGTCGTATTTACACACAGACATATTAGCAAGCACACAGAGACACACTACTATGTATACTCTTTCATGTACACATGATTACAACTTTTGAAAATTGTTGATTCTGTTGAAATTTTGTCTTTGGCTTCTTCTCCTAAAATTCTGTATATTTCTGTACAATAGTCTGGTTCACATTAGCATTTTTTTTTTACATCTTTTATACTAGAAAAAATTGTATGGTGGTAGAGTAAATGTTTTCTTAACATTGAACAATATATTTGTGGTAAAAAAAATTCATAATTTATACTTCTTTCTTTTTTTTTTTTTACATAGATGTACTCTTCTCTTATTTGCACATAAAATATACGATATCTTTTGTGGCATAGAATTATGTGTCGAAATTGTTATTTTCCGGAAAAAAAAAACTCCCGAATATTTTGAACGGTGATTTTTCAATCACAGTCTTCTTTTACAAGATTTTAGTAGATAATTGTACTAAACAGAAATCGCTTTTCCCCAAAACTGGATACATCAAACTTCACTCTGCAGGTTCCAACTTCTCTCTGAGTGTCTACTTTTCTCGAAAACTTTCTGCAGTTCTGTTTAAAAATGTGTATCAATAGACGATACTGTCAGTACTACTTTGTAAATAAGGAGACGACTAACTTCAAAGAGCTGGAGCGAGGTAGACATAAGCGAAAAATCTCAGGAAGTTTTTTAAAAAGTATTACACCTTTTTTTTTTTTTTTCCAGTGTACAGTTTCTTCAGTCGTCGCTTTATTTAGTTTTACGAATATATATATAATATATATATATATATATATATATATATATATATATAGTGTGTGTGTGTGTGTGGGGTTGTGGTGTGTGTGTGTGTGTGTGTATTAGAGAGAGAGAGAGAGAGAGAGAGAGAGAGAGAGAGAGAGAGAGAGAGAGAGAGAGAGAGAGAGAGAGAGAGAGAGAGAGAGAGAGAGATAGAGATAGAGAGAGAGAGAGAGAGAGAGAGAGAGAGAGAGAGAGAGAATATTATGGTTTAAAACATTGTTTATTCAACATTCAAATTTCGCCCTCTTTTCCTTCCACTATTTGCTAAGCCATCACTTTCTTCAGTCTCATGGATAAACAATTGTCATGTAACAGTTTGGTTTTATAATTTTTTATTCAATATGCACACATCATAATTATCAAGCTGACGCAAATACAGCAAGCGAAAGGCACTGTTGAATTACTTTCTCTGTCTGCGTGTCTGTCTATTTTTTGTTTGTCTTTGTGGGTTTTATCTACTTGGGGGAGGGGGGGGGGGGGGGGTAGAAGGAGGGAGGCTCTGTTTGTACCAAGAGAAAAAAAAAAATGCTATTACACAATGACATACCCACAGAAAAAAATAAAACCAAAACAAAAGAAAAAAAAAAAACACCAAAAACCACAGCCCATCAAAACATCATTTCGACCCCAACCCCCACCCCCCCCCACCACCTACTCATACCTCCCCAACCAACCCACCACCCACCACCCAACCCCCCCTTCCACAAATACATCCAGCCCATCATTTTCGCCAATCCTTCCCATCCACCATCCAACCCATCCAGTGTCAACGTGATATGAAAATCATGACGTTGCAACAACAGCAAGTATTGTTTTCATATAACAATAGGCTCCGCGTGGAGGAAAAAAAAAGATAAAAAAAAAGATCTTTGTGAGTAAAGTGTACTCTAGTTTTGTCCTTGGAGAGACAGACAGACAGACAGCAGCAGACAGAGAGCAGAAGACGGACAACAGACTGATAGACAAACAGACAGGCCGACAGACAGCCAGGCAGACAGCAGGCAGACAGAAACAGATAGACAAGACAGACAATAGACAAGACAGACAGGCAGGCAGCAGGCAGGCAAGCAGCAGGCAAGGCAGCAGACAGACAGACAGACAGTCGCAATGCTGTAATAGTTAGCACAGAGTTAATAGTTATGTGTGTGTGTTCTAATGTGGTTGGGTGGCTAGCTGCTGGTTGGTTGGCTGGCTGGTGGTTGGTTGGTGGCTGGTTGGTTTGGTTGGGGGGGGGGGGGAGGGGGTCTTGTTGCGGTGTGTTCTCCAATGAAATGGATATAACACTGTTGGTGTTGTTTTACCTGTTTTTTTTATAAGAGGTGCACTTCAGCTTTTAAGACGCTGTTTGTCAGTAGATATCTTTGGGGGCTGATGTGTGTTGTGAGCTCTTAAAACTGAATGATTTAGAAAACATTCACTGCAACAATTCCCTTGAAAATAAACGTGTTCCCCCGTCCCCACCCCAAACGAAAAATAAAACCCAAAATCAAAACAATCTACTCAACATAGCTGAGCTTTTACTTTTACTGCCTCAGTGTAGGTTCATTGACGATTGTTGTTGGGTTTTTTTTTTCTGGTTATCTAAATCATTGATATTCAGCAAGACAATTTTCAAACAGCATCATATCCTCTAAGTCGGGGATGCTGCTACTATCATGGTGGGCAAAAGTGGTCGCAGACACAGACGCAAAATTTTACCATCGGTAAACCTCAAAGAAGCGTAAACTTAAATGGTACGGGAATGTCACAAGATCAAAAGGACTTGCACAAACAATACTGCAAGGCACTGTCCAGGGAGGAGAAAAAGAGGCAGATTAAAAAAGATATGGGAGGACAACATTAGCGAATGTACAGGCCCAGAACTCAACAAATTTTTGAGAAAGGCAGAACAGAGAGAGGAATGGAGGGAACTGGTTGTCAAGTCTTCATGGGTGCTCCCACGGTCGCCAGACAAAGGGATAGATAGATAGATAGATAGATAGATAGATAGATAGATAGATAGATAGATAGATAGATAGATAGATAGATAGATAGATAGATAGATAGACAGAAACCTCGAAGCTGTAGCCTTGGAACAAAAGAAATATCATTATTATTTATTTACTTATTTATTTCTTTACTTATTTATCTATTTTGAAGATAATGGAAGAAGCATTCATGTGCCTTTTTTACATATACAGTTTTGTTAATTTTGTTACCTGTTCCCATCGGCACACAATGGCCTATTCTTCCCAAAAGCATAACGGGTTTTAACGTGTGCGCAAGATGTTTTGAGTGTGTTCGCATACACACGGGGCCTCGGTTTAAAGTCTCATCTGAAGGACTTACTACAATCATCACCGTTGTGTGCACTTCCCGTAAAATATGCTTAGAATATTTATTTATTTATTTATTTATTTATTTATTCATTCTTTTATATCGAGGATAACAGAATAAGCAATCATGTGCTTTTTTTCATCCGGTCCCCGTGTGTATGCAGTTTTGTAAATATTGTCATCTGTTCCCACCGGCACACGATGGCCTACTCTTACGAACAGCGGAACAGGATTTAACGTGTGCGCAAGATGTTCTGCGTGTGTTTCGCACACGGGGCCTCGGTTTAAAGTCTCATCCGAAGGACTTTTGGGGAGAGTGGAGTCAGCACTGATGTTAACTCCAGGAAGAAAATTTCCTCGACCGGATTCGAACCCGGGTCTTCAAATTGCCAGCGCAATGTTCTGACCACTAGGCTATCCGCCCCCCCCCCCCCCCCCCCCCCCCCCCCCCCCCCCCCCCCCCCCCCCCCCCCCCCCCCCCGCCGAATATTAATAAAACATGCACTAGGGAGCCCAAATTCTCAAAACACGACCCGTGCCCTAGTAGCAAAATAATAGCAGGAAAAAAACAAAACTCAGCTGACATAAATCACAAGGCAATTCAGAATCTGGAAAAGGCATCAGATAGCACATGCACAACATTGCACCAGTCTCTTTTCCGAGATTTAATGTGATAATTTCTTCCCCTCTGCACATCACCCATGTTGTAGCAGATAGGCTTCAGCAACAAAATGGATAACACAGCATGCACTGACGCCCTAACAAATAACCCAGCATGCCATGCGATAATTATGATGTTGCAGTTGTCTGCCCCACAGAACATAACTGGGAGTACAGGCCCCTCTTATGCATGACCCGAATACTGGCTACACTTCACCGTTAGCTTTCTGGTTATGTAGTGTCTTCTGTAGATGTGCTTGTCAGAAAAATATTATGTTGATTTTCAAAGATATTGTCTACAGTATAAAGAAAATAAAATGCATTTTGTACTTGGTTTAGAGGTTTGAGAACATAGAGCAATACTAGGTATTCACTAAAACGTTGGAAATGAGTGTCAAATGAGGATTACCTATGTTCCTTCAGTATTGACCCTGCAAATAAATATAAAAATATATTCTGGTTAGGAAGCAAGCAGACAACAAAGAAATGAAAGGGGGTTCAGCAATTGTTAAAAAAATAATAAAATTTCAAACCTACAATCTTTTTATTCCCAAAGCCACACGAGTTTTTGAGACAAAGTCTATTTTATTTTTTACTCCAAAAATGGGCTTCTATATTTTAAAAAAAATGTCTATGGATGCCTCAGTACGCGCGCTAAGAATAAAACTAAAGTTAAAGGTGTCCCATATAATAACCTAGGTGGTCGTCGGGCAGCGAGGCATCAGAGACCTCAGCTTCTCTAAGGGCCAGCATATTTGAGGGCGGGGCCCATCTTCTCTCTCGCTCGCAGCTTTACCTTCCCTGACCCTAAAAGAGGACAGGTATCCGTTTACAACTGGATGAACTGGGTTGCGGTATGAATCCAAGAGTAATAATATTATAGGGAAATAAAAGGAAACTTGGCCAAAAAAAATAATGGTGGTTTGCAGCCATATAGGAGGTGTGTTTCTGTGCAGTGTTGCCATACACTTACCTCCCCTGTAGGCCCCTAGGGGCGGAACTGCTAAACATCATCAGCAGGGCCCTTGTACAATGCACACACAACACACACGGCAGGCACCCGGCTTGTTTACATCACACATAGCGCAGCTTCCACCATAGTTTATCATCAGCTTCTTCTTCTTGTCTCTCCTTGTCTGACTGTCTGTCTCGTCTCTGTCTGTCTGTCTGTCTCTCTCTCTCTCTCTCTCTCTCTCTCTCTCTCTCTCTCTCTCTCTCTCTCTCTCTCTCTCTCTCTCTCTCTCTCTCTCTCTCTCGCCCTGTCTGTCTGTCTGTCTGTCTGTCTGTCTGTCTGTCTGTCTCTCTCTCTCTCTCTCTCTCTCTCTCTCTCTCTCTCTCTCTCTCTCTCTCTCTCTCTCTCTCTCGCCTCTGTCTGTCTGTCTGTCTGTCTGTCTGTCTGTCTGTCTGTCTGTCTGTCTGTCTGTCTGTCTGTCTGTCTTCTCTCTCTCTCTCTCTCTCTCTCTCTCTCTCTCTCTCTCTCTCTCTCTCTCTCTCTCTCTCTCTCTCCTCTCTCTCTCTCTCTCTCTCTCCACACACACACACACACACACACACACACAATCACACACATGTGTTTGCCATTGCCCTTCAGGTGAAGCAGAGGCAAGGTAAGGTAATGTAAGAACGGAAAGAGAGCACTCGCTGTCAGAGTAGTGTAACGCCAGCGATCTAGGGAGTGATGGGGAGAGAGAGAGGGAAGGAGGGAGGGAGGGTGCATTGGGTACTGCAACAGTTCTACACTTACACATCTATAAGATGGTCGCACCATCGCCATGTTTCTTCTTTTCTAACATGCTTCTTTAAGTCCTTTGTATGAGAGTCTACATCGAGGTTCTGTGTGCAAATGTACGCAGAACATAATTATTGCGCTCACGTTTAAACCCGTTCCGCTTTTATTCATTTATACATCTATTTATTTAATTATTTAGTTACTTATCTATATACTTATTTATTTATATATTTATCTATTTATTAGATATTTATTTATTTATTATTCGTTTAGATTGAGTATCATGGAACATACACATGAAGAGTAGGCCGCTGTGTGCTGTTGGGAATGGATGACAAAATTCACAAAATTGCATACAAACGGGCATTGGATGTAAAAAGAAAAGCATATAAGTGCTTATTTCATCATTCTTTAAATAAAAGAATGAATAAAGAATGTGTAATTAGGAGGGGTGGGGGTGGCATTTAGTTTCTCTTTTAATGTGGTGTTGTTGAGGTTTTTTATTTGTGTTTGATTTTCGTATTTTATGTTTTTGATTTGTTTTTGCGATTTGCTTGTTTTATTTTTTCCTTTGTTGTTTTTTGCTTGTTTGTTAGGGGGGGGGGGGCTGGAATTATTATTTACATTTTGGTTTGGGTTTGAATTTTTTTTATTGTTTTAATTTTTTCTTTAGAGTGAGGATGGGGGTCTTTTATTTGTTGTCGGATTATTTTGAGGAAGGAGGAGTTTAGAAGAGTAGAGGGGGAGGGAGCAGGGAGGTGTTCAATTTCATTCCTTCATTATTTTTCTCTTTCTTTCTGGTATTCTTTCGCCTTTTCCTTATTCTTTCTGTTTATTTTTGTTTGTCCTAATTTTTAATGCTGTTATCAAAATATGTCCTACTGTCTGTTTCCTGCAGCTGTCCCTAATTCTTGTCTGCTTTTTCTTCTCTTTTTAATGCAAATATAATGGCTGGAAATGTGTCTATATCATTTTTGTTTTAACTTACCATCTGTAGAAGGCCGGATAGCTACGTGACCAGAGCGCTCGTTTCCTCTAAGTGAAAGTTAAGCTGCATTGAGCGTGGTTACCAGTTGGATGGGTGATCGTTTGCGCTCCTTGGCTTCAGTTTAGTCTCCCCCAGTTCAACGAATTGCAAATGGGTACCTGCCCTCTTTAGAGTCCGGGAAGGTAAAAAGCAGAGACGGAGAGGAGATGGGTGCCGCCCTCAATATGCTGGCCCCTAGAGAAGCTGAGGTCTCTGATGCCTCGCTCCCCTATGACCACATAGGTTATAGGACACCTTTACCTTTACCTACCATTATGTCTTTTTTTCTTCAGTGTTCGCAGCAGGATAGATATTAAACACTGTAATCAAACGTTGGCAAAGTAGCTGATTGTACTGCTGAATTGAATGAATGATTAATTGAATGAGTTAGTTGATATCCCACCTTTGCTTAACCCGATCCAATTATATATAGGATGGACAGGATAGCCTGGTGGCTAAAGTGAGGCACATTGCGCTCTTGATCTGCTGACCTGCGTTCGAATCTCGTTCAAGAGGACTGTTTCTCTGGAGTTAACATCAGTACCGACTCCACTTCCTCCCAAAAGTCTGTCGGATGAGACTATAAACCGAGGTCTCGTGTGCGAACGCACACAGAACATCTTGTGCACACATCAAACTCGTTCCACTTTTCGGAAGAGTGGGCCATCGTGTGCCGGTGGGAATAGATGACAAAATATACAAAAAGGTGATTAAAAAGCACGTGAGTGCTCATTCCATTATCATCGAGATAGAAGAATAGACTAAATAGAAAATAAGATACATTATATTGTTTGTAGGCCCACCAATCGCTAAAGCCACACTTGTTCATTTTATACAGTGAATTCTGGCTGCTCTCCCTGAGGAGACCGCGTCGCAATAAAAATAGCGCCACCACTTTTTTTGCTCTTTCCTGTCTGCATTTGTATTATGTTACCCCATCAGAGTGGCTTTTTCAACAAAATTTTGTCAGAGACAACTTCCCTGTTTCCATCGATTCTTTTACCTACGTGCACTAAATAATTACGTGTAACACACGGGACCTCAGTTTATCGTCTCATCCGAAAGACTAGCACTCAGACCACCACTCAAGGTCTAATAGATGGGGGAAAAGTTTGGGGCCCAAACGGGATTCGAATCGCCGCACACTCCGACCCGGACTTTTCGCTTTCTAGACAGGCGCGTTACCTCTAGACCACCAATCCACAGTTAATCGTCTCATCCGAAAGACTAGCACCAAGACCACGACCCTGGTCTAATGGATGGGGGAAACGTTCCCCGGGGATCAAACCACCGTAAACTTTCAACCCGGATTTTGTGCTTTTTAGGCAGAGGCGTTAACCTCTAGACCACTGATCTACATCGATATCATTATCTTCTGAGTAAATGGAGACATAAGAGAAAATATTAAAGATATATCTTGCCATAATCAATTTAATTACATGATACCTTATAATCCGTGTGTGCTTCTCTTTTTATTTTTTTGGTTTCTTTTTTTTTTGATTTTGCAATACGGGGTTATTTTATTCTATAATTTTTTTTTAATCATGTCTTTTTTGTTTTGTTTCCGGTTATAATTCCTCTGAAGATTGTTCGTTTCCTGTAAGTATTATTTTTTTTTTTTAATAATGTTTTCGTTAGTCATTTTTCTCGATATCCATTTGGTGTGAAATAATGTCATATTAATCTTCTTTCCACGACTGTTGTGTGTGAACTATCTTTTTTAGTGTATTTTCATTGGCTGTT
>CM060334.1:53920606-53925606 GCA_030674155.1 Stramonita haemastoma
AAAAAGAAACACACAGTTTGTAGGTGTTTACAGATTAATACATATTTTCTTAAAGTGTTTTGATGGTGTTGTATGAAGTACAGATGTTTTGACGGCGTGGTATGAAAAGAGGGAATTCCTTGCTCAAAATTCCTTGAAGCTGGGAAAGCTATTTATACTGACAGGCTACAGGTGCTGGTAGGAGCGGATGACAAAATTTAAAAATAAACAGCATGCACACAGGTGTCGTGTTTAGACACCATCCCTGAGGAAAAATCTGGGGAGTTGGAGTCCCAGGGCGGCTCGGGGCTGTATATGGCAACGTTCTGGTGGCTCCTGCGACGGTACTGGAACCATTCGTATCGGTTATTGCCTTTCCAATGGATCATTCCAGTGGCGTGGAGAGGGGGGGGGGGGGGGTCTGCTGCATGGGTAACAGTTTGCTTTCCATACTTACTTACCCAGGCTTTGCGCTTTAAAGAGCAGAGCACAACTCCATAGTCTTCCGAGACTGATGGGTACCTACTACTACTACTACTACTACTACTACTACTACTACTACTACTAACTACTACTACTACTATACTACTACTACTACTACTGCTGCTGCTACTTCCACTATCATGTTCTTTTTCAGTAGTTAGTAGTAGTAGTAGTAGTAGTAGTAGTAGTAGTAGTAGTAGTAGTAGTAGTAGTAGTAGTAGTAGTATAGTAGTAAGTAATCAGAAAGGGATTCTATTATATTTCTAATCAAAAAAATCGATTTTCTTTCCTTTGAAAACAAATAATCACACACACACACACACACACAACACACACACACACACACACACACAACACTACACACACACACACACACACACACACACACTACACACACACACACACACAACAATATATATATATATATATATACATATATATATATATATAATATATATATATATATATATTATATATAATATTAACATACACATAACACACACACACACACACACATATATACATATATATTATATATCTATCTATATATATATATATATATATATATATATATTATATATATATATATATATAATATATATATATATATATATATATATATATATAAAGGAAACTAGCCAAGGTGTCTAATCATCCCTTACTTTATCTTCAAACAGTTAGAGAGTTCAATGGCCTGCCATGAAACTCTTTCTAAAAGCCCGTAAGGCCATGATGGTTAATAGAATGAATGATTACATAACTCAGAGTTCAAACAAACCAACACTTCCCTGCAGTGCAAGGGAGTAACACTTCAAAGTTATCAAAAGTGCTACGCTGCCTTGCCTTGGGAGACTATATAAAAAGGCAAATTTAGTGGGGAAAGCTAGTTATTTTGGATCATCAAAGTTCTTGTGTATGTGTGTGTGTTGTGTTGTGTGTGTGTGTGTGTGTGTGTGTGTGTGTGTGTGTGTGTGTGTGTGTGTGTGTGTGTGTGTGTGTGTGTGTGTGTGTGTGTATGTGTGTTGTGTGGTGGTGTATTGTGGTGGTGTGTGTGCATGTCAAGTCAAGTCAAAATAGTATATGTAAATGGTACATTGAGTAAGCTCTATATTTGCTTTGTTTCATTAAGCCATCTATGTATCTATGTATCTATCTATGTATCTATGTATCTATGTTCTATGTTCTATGTATCTATGTATCATCTATCTATCTATCTATCTATCTATCTATTATCTATCTATCTATCTATCTATGTATCTATCTATCTATCTATGTATCTATGTATCTATGTATTATGTATCTATGTATCTATGTATCTATGTAATCTATCTATCTATATCTATCTATCTATCTATCTATCTATCTACCTATCTATCTACCTATCTATCCATCTATCTGTCATGCGTGTGTTTGTGTGTGTGTGTTGTTGTGTGTGTGTGTGTGTCGTGCGTGCGTGCGTGCGTGCGTGCGTTGGCGTTTCTGTGTGTGTATGTGTGTGTTGTTTTGGTTTGGTTTGGTTTGGGTTTATTTTGTTTTTGTTGTTTTATTTTTTCATTTTGGGGTTGGGGGGGGGGGGGGGGGGGGGGAGCTGTGTTTCTCTGCTGGTACTCCCAGTTTTCAACAAAAAGTGAAATGTCGAGTATGCAACTATTTAAAACCCATCATTAACGTAGCCGCATTACGACCTCAGGGGTAGATGTCTAAGCACGACTCTAATTTGCATGCGTTTTTTGTAGTAAAAAAAAAAGAAAAAAAACATACACGCAAACAATAAAATAAAAATTTAAAAAGTGTAGTAATCCATTTCCACCTGCGCAAATCGGCCCACTCTTGTGAAAAGTGGAACGGGTTTTAACGTGCGTGGAAGATGATCTGTGTCCATTACTACACGGGAAATCAGTCAAAAGTCTCACTCCAAGAAATTTCGCGGGAACGAAGTCGATACTTGTGTTAACTTCGGGTGAAAAATTCCCTTAAATGGACGTCTTGATGATGGCTTGAACTCGAACCTACAGATCACAAATTCACCGCTCCAACCTCTAGGCTATCTCCTTAGGTTTATATAGGACGAAACGTTAGTGTCAATGCTATCAATACAGATCAAATGGCTACTTCCCCTATTTCATCGAGCAATGCTATTACACACTTCTAAAAGAAAACTCTATCTCTGTACTCTGTCTCTCTTCTCTGTCTCTCTCTTCTCTCTTCTCTGTCTCTTCTCTTCTCTGTCTCTTCTCTCTCTCTCTCTTTCTCCTCTCTCTCTCTCTCTCCTCTCTTCTCTCCTTTCTCTGTCTCTCTTCTCTCTCTCTCTGTCTCTCTCTCTTCTCTCTCTCTCTCTCCTCTCGCTTCTCTCTCTCTCCTCTCTCTTCTCTCTCTCTCTCTCCTCTCTCTCTCTCTCTCTCCCTCTCTCTCTCTCATCTCTCTCCTCTCTCTCTCTCTCTCTCCTCTCTCCTCTCTCTCCTTCTCTCTCTCTCTCTCTCTCTCTTCCTCCTCTCTCTTCTCTCTCTCTCATCATTAACATCAAGAAAAAAAAAAACCTTAAAAATCAGATATAAAAATAAAGAAACAGCAACATGTCGGAGGAAGCGTAGTATAAGGAATTCAAGCAGACACAGAGGAAAAGAGAGATTCAGAGAGCCAGCCAGCCAGCCAAGCCACCAGCCAGCCAGCCAGGCAACCAACCACCAGCCAACCATTCGCTAGCCAGTCAGCCAGCCACATGACACTATGCCATTCAATCTAAAAAAGGTATGTTTTGTGACAGATGCAATCGTCCCCCATCCAGACAGATGAACAATATAGATAGATCCCAGACACACAACACAGAAACTGTGGTAGAGTACCAAGGTAGACTGACACACGAACAAGGCATATAGATATAAGAGACACATTTATGCACCAGACAGAACAGACAATGACAGTAAAATAGACAGACAGGCAAATAGACGAGCTTGCACATGATATTATATACATAGACACACAGACACAGAAACTGTGTTAGAGTACCAAGGTAGACTGACACACGAACACAGCATATAGATAAAAAAATTATAAGAGATGCAACATTTATGCAACCAAGACAGATAGGCAGAACATTATAAAGGATAAATAAAGAGTTTGAAAACAAAATAGACGAACAATTCTATAATATATTTCATTAAAATAATTTATTATATATTTATATATTTTATTATTATTTATATATATATATATATATATATATATATAACAATATATATATATATATAATATATATATTATATATATATATATATATATATATATAATACATACAACAACAACAAACAGAAACTGTCTTAGGGTACCGAGATAGACTTACACGCGAACACGCATATAAATAAAAACACGTTTATACACTAGATAGACCACAAACAGAAAGATGTACAATAAGATAGATACAAAGACACAAGACTTTTTCTAGGGTTCCAAGTTAGACTGACACACGAACGAGCATATAGATATAAGAGACATATCTATGCACCAGACAGATAGGCATCAAGTAAACAGACTGACAGACAAATTTAATCGAGAACATGCAATATATGCATAGACACACACACACACACCCCAGAAACTCTTTTAAAATACCCAAACAGACTAACACACGAACACAAGAGATAACTATAGATACACTTTTAAACAGACACAGGGCAGACAGGCAAACAGATAAACGAACAAGCAGATAGATATACAGATACACAGACACTGAATTGTTCTAGGATACCAAGATAGACTGACACACGAACAATCAGATAACGATAGGGGACACACTTATGCACCAGAAAAACTAACATATAGACAGCCAGAAAAACAGACAGGCAGACCGGCAGACAGATAGACAATCATATAGATATACAGACACACAAACACAAAAACTGCTACAGGATACTAAGATAGACTTACACATGAAGAATCAGTTATCAATAGGAACACACTTATGCACCAGACAAACTGACAGCCAGCCAGCCAGCCAGCCAAACAGACAGCCAGCCAGGCATCCTGACAGATATACAAACAATCATATAGATATACAGATACCAGATATAGAAACTTTTCTATGCTACCAATATGGACTGACACACGAACAATCAGATAACAATAGAAACGCATTCATGCACGAGACACATAGACAGAGAGGCAAATACACGAACAACGAGATACGTACAAAGACAGAAAAATCAATCAGCTCCGACAGAGAGAGAGAGAGAGAGAGAGAGAGAGAGAGAGAGAGAGAGAGAGAGAGAGAGAGAGAGAGAGAAGAGAGGAGAGAGAGAGAGAGAGAGGAGGAGAGAGAGAGAGAGAGATGAGAGAGAGAGAAGAGGAGAGAGAGAGAGAGTGAGAGAGGAGAGAGAGAGAGAAGAGAGAGAGCAGACAGACAGACAGACAGAGACAGACAGACAGACAGAGCAGGCAGGCAGAGGCAGACAGACAGACAGACAGACAGACAGACAGACAGAGAGGAGAGAGATAGAAAGAGACAGAGACAGACAGACAGAGAAACAGACAGACAGACAGTC
>CM060334.1:53947335-53954835 GCA_030674155.1 Stramonita haemastoma
GTATGTCTTGATAATATATGATTTTGACAGTTTAAAGAACTTCACACACACACACTAGTATGTCTTGATAATATATGATTTTGACAGTATTAAAGAACATTCACACACACAATTGAGCGTATAGTCTTGATAAATATATGATTTTGTGACAGTTTAACGAACTTTCACACACACACTAGTAATGTCTTGATAATATATGATTTTGACAGTTTAAAGAACTTCACACACACACTAGTATGTCTTGATAATATATGATTTTGACAGTTTAAAAGAACTTCACACACCACACACTAGTATGTCTTGATAATATATGATTTTGACAGTTTTAAAGAACTTCACACACACACTAGTACGTCTTGATAATATATGATTTTGACAGTTTAACGAACTTCACACACACACACTAGTATGTCTTGATATATATGATTGACAGTTTAACGACTTAACACACTCACACACACATAGTATGTACTTGATAATATATGATTTGACAGTTTAACGAACTTCACACACACACACAAGTATGTCTTGATAATATATGATTTTGACAGTTTAACGAACTTCACACACACACTAGTATGTCTTGATAATATATGATTTTGACAGTTTAACGAACTTCACACACACACTAGTATGTCTTGATAATATATGATTTTGACAGTTTAACGAACTTCACACATACACACTAGTATGTCTTGATAATATATGATTTTGACAGTTTAACGAAACTTCACACACACACTAGTATGTCTTGATAATATATGATTTTGACAGTTTAACGAACTTCACACATACACACTAGCATGTCTTGATAATATATGATTTTGACAGTTTAAACGAACTTCACACACACACTAGTATGTCTTGATAATATATGATTTTGACAGTTTAAAGAACTTCACACACACACTAGTATGTCTTGATAATATATGATTTTGACAGTTTAAAGAACTTCATACACACACACTAGTATGTCTTGATAATAAATATGATTTGACAGGTAACGAACTTCACACACACACTAGTATGTCTTGATAATATATGATTTTGACAGGTTGAGGAAGTTCACATACTAGCATGTCTTCTTAATAATTATATGATTTTGACAATTAAATGGAAAAAAAAATCGGTCCGGCTAGAGATTCCAGGTTCAGCAATGATGAGATTTTCGCGTAAGTGATAGTTTTTTGTCCACGATCAAGGTAGCCACATTCAAACTTCGGGGATGTATGCTGAATATTTTTGTGTTTCCGTAACCCACCGACCACTGATACTAACCACGGAATCTCTAATGCCCATACTTGATCTTCTTCGTGTGTCTATACACGAAGAGAATGAAAGCACTGGCAGGTCTGCACTTGAAGTTGATCTGGTAGATTGTAAAAACAATCACCTGACATCCGTCTCATGGAAAGTGCTTGAACCATACTGACCATCATCTTAAACCTGATTTTCATGTACTCTGGTCAGAACATTGCGCTTGTAATTTGACGACACAAGTTCGATTCCCGTTTGAGGGGGTTTTTCCCCTGGGGTTAACATCAGTGCTGATTTCACTCTCCCCATAGGTCCTTTGGATGAGACTATAAACCGAGGCCCCGTGTGCGAACGCACGCAGAGCATCTTGTGCACACGTTAAATCGTGTTCCGCTTTTCGAAAGAGTAGGCCATTGTATGCCGGTGGGACGGATGACAAGATTTTGCAAAAACTGCACACACGGGACTGGACGTAAAAAAAACACATGAGTGCTTATTCCATTATACTCGATATACAATAATAAATAAACAAAAAAAAAATAAACAAACAAATTAATAAGTGAATGAAAAAACAATATATAAACAATAAATACATAAGTAGATAAATGAGTTTTAAAAAAGAACAAAATAAAACTTGTCTGGTGCAGCATTCTCTTGCTTCAACTTAATACCGCCCCCCCCCCCCCCCCCCCCCCCAACACACACACACCTCCCTTTTCTGCGTGTCTTCATATAACACATCTTCCATGAGAAAAACACCTGCAAGTGCATCGTTTTCAATCTGCCATGGCTTAATTGCATTGTTTTCTTTTTGAACGAACTGCCTCCAGTTCAAAGAAGACGCTGTTTTTGATTTCATCAGAAAGGCAATCAACACCTTGATGATTATGTTTTGATTCCCCTTGCTATTTTAGCAGACTGGCCTAAATTTTAAAAAAAAAGATAAAAGAAAAAGTCCTACAATGAACAAGCACATTTTTTTTTAAATGCGTGATTGCGAAATATTTCTAAGGAAGTTAACGACGACGACTGTAATGTGATGATTATGATGTGTTGGTAATAACGTGATGATAATGACGATAATGATGTGATGATAATGATGTGATGATAATAATGTGGTGATAATGACGATAATGATGTGATGACACGGATGTGTGATAATGAGGTGATGATAATGAGAAAAAATGATGTAATGATTGTAATGTGATGAAAACGACGATAATGATATGATGATAAGGATGTGATGACAATACTGTGACGATAATGACGATAATGATGTGATGATAACAATGTGACATTAATGATGATGGTGATGTGATGATAATAGTGTGATGATAATTATGTGATGATAATGATATGATGGTAATAATGTGATGATAATGACGATAAGAGTGTGATGATAATAATGCGATGATAACGAAGTGATGATAATAACGTGATGATAATGATGGCAATGATGCAACAATAATAATGTGAAGATAGTGACACTAGTGATGTAATAGTAATGGTATGATGATAATGATGTGATGATAATAATAGTAGTAGTTGTTAATGATATACAGATAATAATGTGATGATAATATCGATACTGATATGAATGACAGTAATAATGTGACACTAATAACGTGCAACATCATCCAGGATATCCCACTAAGGGTGAAGACTGTATCGGTGTTTCAGGAGGGGTGGTCAGTGGTCAAGAGGACTTCCTAGAGCCGTCCACACCGGAGCCCCGGTTCCTGTCCAGTCAGACAGAGATTACCGCCAGGGAAGGGGGAGGGCAGTGCTGCCCTGTGGTATTCACAACCTGGGCACCAACAGGTACATTGGGGGTATAGTGTGGTATAGTGTGGTATAGTGTGGTATAGTGTGGTATAGTGTGGTATAGTGTGGTATAGTGTGGTGTAGTGTGGTATAGTGTGGTATAGTGTGGTATAGTGTGGTATAGTGTGGTGTAGTGTGGTGTAGTGTGGTGTAGTGTAGTGTAGTGTAGTGTAGTGTAGTGTAGTGTAGCGTAGTGTAGTGTAGTGTAGTGTAGTGCAGTGCAGTGCAGTGCAGTGTAGTGTAGTGTAGAGTAGTGTATGTAGTGCAGTGCAGTGTATGTAGTGTAGTGTGGTGTGGTGCGGTGGAGTGCAAGTGCAGTGCAGTGTAGTGTAGTGTAGTCTAGTGTAGTGTAGTGTAATGTAATGGAGTGCAGTGTAGTGTAGTTGTATGTAGTGTAGTGTAGTGTAGTGTAGTGTAGTGTAGTGTAATGGAGTGCAGTGTAGTGTAGTGTAGTGTTGTGTAGTGTAGTGTAGTGTATGTAGTGTAGTTTAGTGCAGTGCAGTGCAGTGCAGTGCAGTGTAGTGTAGTGTAGTGTAGTGTAGTGTAGTGTAGTGTAGTGCGGTGGAGTGCAGTGCAGTGCAGTGTAGTGTAGGTAGTGTAGTGTAGTGTAGTGTAGTGTAGTGTAGTGTAGTGTAATGGAGTGCAGTGTAGTGTAGTGTAGTGTAGTGTAGTGTAGTGTATGTAGTGTAGTGATGTAGTGTAGTGTAGTGTAGTGTAGTGTGTAGTGTAGTGTAGTGTAGTGTAGTGTAGTGTAGTGTAGTAGATAACAGTACAGTACAGTACAGTACAGTGCAGTGCAGTGCAGTACAGTTCTTTGTATCCTTTTCTTCCCTATTTTCATGTTCTTTTTTTTTTTTTCTATTTTCTTCTCTGTTCATTTGTTCCTCGCATTCTTGTCTTTCAATCCATCCTTTTTTTTATATTCCTTACGTATTTTGTTCGTCGTATTTACCGTACTTTTCTGGCTTCTGTGAATATATATATCTATTCCACAGTATCTTGCTTCTCCCTGTCTTTGTCAGTGTGTGTGTGTGTGTGTCTGTGCGTGCGAGCGTGCATGCGCGCGCGCGCACGCGTGTGTGTGCGCGCGTGAGCGCGCGCGCGTGGTGTGTGTGTGTTCGCACACGAGCCTCAAATTTCAACTTACTCACACACGCGCGGGTACACACATAACATAAACGGACACATCTATTTCCACACGTATTATAATACCCTCGTACACGTGTGCTTCAAGTCTGCGTGTTAGTGTCAGCCTGTCTCCATCTTCGAGCCGACTGATACGGTTCTGCTCCTTTGCTTTCAATTCAAGCGCTTCAGAGGCAATTGGCTGCAGAAAGCAAAACAGATTGCGGGTATAACTAGTCCGCTGACGTGTGTGGCATCTTTCCACCTGATTGCCTTTCAGGGGAATATTAGCTCTAAGCCGTGAGGTGGGAGGTCTTAGGAATGTGCGAAGGTGAAATATTATAAGGTAGCGGGGTTGGGGGTGGTGTGTGTGTGTTGGGGATGGTGTGAATTTATTTATTTATTTATTTTATTTTATTCTTTTATATCGAGGATAACAGAATAAGCAACATGTGCTTTTTTTTCATCCGGTCCCCGTGTGTATGCAGTTTTTGTAAATATTGTCATCTGTTCCCACCGGCACACGATGGCCTACTCTTACGAAAAGCGGAACAGGATTTAACGTGTGCACAAGATGTTCTGCGTGGGGTAGTGGTGTGTGTGTGTTTGTGTGTGTATGTGTGTGTGTGTGTGTGTGTGTTGGGGGGGGGGGGGTGATGTGTGTGTGTGTGTGTGTGTGTGTTTGTGTGTTTTGTGTGTGCGTGCATGTGTGTGTGTATGTGTGTGTGTGTGTGTGTGTGTGTGTGTGTGTGTGTGGGTGTGGGTGTGGGTGTGGAGGGATTTATTTATTTATTTATTTATTTATTTATTCTTTTATATCGAGGATAACAGAATAAGTAATCATGTGCTTTTTTTCATCCAGTCCCCGTGTGTATGCAGTTTTGTAAATATTGTCATCTGTTCCCACCGGCACACGATAGGGTGAAGGGGAGGAATTAAGGGGGGTAGGTTGTGTTGGAAAATATGAACTTTGGAAACTGGGATTTTATTGGAGTTTATATGGTGGTAGGGGGGCGGGATAGCTAAGTGGTCAGAACACTCACTATACCCAGTTCAAAGTTAAGCAGTATTGAGCGTGGTTACCTGTTGGATGGGTCACCGTTTGCGCGCCTGGGCTCCAGCACAGTTCCCCCAGTTCACCCAGCTGTAAATGGGTACCTGCCCTCTTTAGTGTCATGGAAAGTAAAGCAGCGAGGAAGAGGAAATGGGTGCCGCCCTCAATATGCTGGCCCCTAAAGAGAACTGAGGTCTCTATCGGTTTGCGCCATTACGACCACATAGGTTATGGGACACCTTTACCTTTACCGTTACCTATTTGAAGTGTTCATGTTTTGGGAAAAAAACCCATCTAAGGTGGTTCATGTTTATCGAGTATTTTAACGTGTCATTTGACAAATTGCTTGTGTGGTAGGTTACTCGTACGAACTTGTAAATTAGACTATATTATAGTTCCCTCTGGGAATATCGCGGGCCTCTCTGTACAAGTAACATCACACCTGTAAAACTATCTGCTAGTATTTTCCTCTTTTCTATCCTTCTTTTGTTCCTGCCTGGTACTTTTTCTTTCTCTCACTTCCTTCTTGTCTATTTTCTACCTTCTTGGTCCATTCTCCTGCCTTTTTATTCCAGAAAAAAAAGATGATAATACTCTCCCATGCCGAAGTCGGAGGCGCTAGGCCTGACTTGTCAGGTGTTTGACGGCAACGCAACGCATTTTCACTCATATGGTAGACGACAAAAGTTGCTAGAAGTTTCACCGACGACAACGACGAAGAAGAAGATGAAGATTACAATGAAAAGATAGCGCAAAAAGTAAGCTAAACACAATGAAGGGTAGCAAACAATTCGTTTTAAAATGCTACATATTCCTAGAGCATTTACCCCTGTCTCCAAAAGTCCAACCGACAGTGCAGGGCTGTCTTTGTAAAAGGGCTTTATAGCAATCATCATCATCATCATCATCATCATCATCATCATCATTATCATCATCATCAGCAGCAGCAGCAGCAGCAGCATAACAAAAATGGAATTTTATAGGGCTGAATCTTGTAAAGCAAACATGTCAAAGCGGTTGCAATCGAATTATTTCCACACTTGTGACCATGCACAAAAGGATTTACAAATATCAAATATCAGACTTTCCCATAAACTAACACACACACACACACACACACACACACACACACACACACACACACACACACACACACACACACACACACACACACACACACACATACACGCACATACACACACACGCGCGCACGCACGCACACACACACAACACACACACACACACACACACACACACAACAAGCACACACACACAAGGTGATAGAGATGGAGATGTCTGCTGAAAGTTAAAAAACAAACACAAAAGATGAAGTCACTACAGGGGAAAATCCTAGGTCAGTAACAACTGTGTCTCCAGTCTGGATTTGAAAGTGTATCAAATGTAGGCTTCTGGCGAATCGAGAGAGGAAAAGCATTCCAAATGGTTGGAGCAGAAATAGAAAAAACAAACAAACAGCTAACATTGGATTATTTGAATCTTGGCGTTTGAAAGCATAGGATAAGCATCTGCAGCAGAACGGAGGGAGAGAGATTAGAGTATACAGTTAAAGACAGATACAGACATAGGAGGGTGCAGTTTTGTGTGGACATTCCGGAGCAGAGGGCACCAATCTTATTCTTCACTCACAGATCAGGGTATCAGTGGCAGACAGTTTCCAAGCCACACAGACAACACAATCCATCTGTGAACTGCTAGAGAATTTCTGAAACGAGATAACCAGGTCATTATTTGAACACTTTTGAAAGAGATTTGTTTTTGTTCTTTGCTTTTTCTTTGCTCTGAAAAAGTTTTTGGAAGCTTTTTTTTCAGAATTTTTGGGTGGTGTACAAAAAAGTTGTAATCGACATTGAACCAGTCTGGATTTGGGAATACAGACGAAAAAAAGTTAGAACAGGGAAAGAATAGATTTTTTAAAAATGGGATAGAAATTAAAAAAAAAACAACTGAACAAGAGGATTCCAAAAAGTCTTTGCTTTTTAACTGTGTTTTCCTGTTCTAAAAAAGGGTCTGTGCTAAGCCCATCCCCTGTGTTTGTACATTCACTCACACAGACAACATCACACACACCACAACACACACACACACAACACACCACCACACACACACACACACACACACACACACCCGCACACCAACACACACACACAACACCACACCAGCACACAACACACACCACACAGCACACACACACATACACCACACACACACACACACACACA
>CM060334.1:53968304-53986444 GCA_030674155.1 Stramonita haemastoma
GTTTTGATTTTTTGTTTGTTTCTTTGTTTTTTGTGAGGGAAATAATTATTCTAATTGAGAATGGATATTAGTTATTCAGTTCTGAATGTGATATTTCCTTGTACTGTATTTCTACCCTCAAATGGATAATTCAACGGTTGATTTCAAACATGATAGCTTTGATACACACACAAAATACACACACGCGCGCGCGCGTGCGTGCGCACACACACACACCACACACACACACACACACACACACACACACACACACACACACACATACACACACATTTAGGGGGGACGGATAGCCTAGTGGTCAGAACATTGTGCTGGCAATTTGACGACCCGGGTTCGAGTCCGGTCGAGGAAATTTTTCTCCTGGAGTTAACATCAGTGCTGATTCCACTCTCCCCAAAAGTCCTTCGGATGAGACTTTAAACCGAGACCCCGTGTGCGAACGCACGCAGAACATCTTGCGCACACGTTAAATCCTGTTCCGCTTTTCGTAAGAGTAGGCCATCGTGTGTCGGTGGGAACAGATGACAATATTTACAAAACTGCATACACACGGGGGCCGGATGAAAAAAAAACCACATGATTGCTTATTCTGTTATCCTCGATATAAAAGAATAAATAAATAAGCAAAATAAAAATAAACACATATACACATACACACACACACAATACACAATATCCTTTCTCTGCATGCGTAATCGTGTTATCACATCTCCCCTGGTTTTGTCTGTCACTGCTGTGTCGATGTTCAGGGATACGATCTGAGCTGCTCTGTTGATAGGCATTGCTGAATCCATTAACAAAACATAGCACCGCTTTGTAAAAGCGCTACATGAAAGAAAAGGAGCACCATCAAAAGTGTTCCTGATGTTTAATCAAAGGCAAGATAGTGATCACGTGGTATTTGACGTATTTGGATTACAGTTTGCAAGTAGGCACTTGACAGGGTGGCTGGATGCTAAATGATATGCAATGGCTTCCTTGGGAATAGTGCAGGAATATAATAATGTAGGATGGTTTATAACAATGTGAGAAAAACAGAGAGAGAGAGAGAGAGAGAGAGAGAGAGAGAGAGAGAGAGAGAGAGAGAGAGAGAGAGAAGAGAGAGAGAGAGAGAGAGAGAGAGAGAGAAGAGAGGAGAGGAGGAGAGATGAGAGAGAGAGAGAGGCAAACATCATCTGGGAAGGAGGAGAGAGGGGCTTTAGGAAAGAGAGAGAGTCTCGATTCATGAGGAAAAATTAGGACGGGTGAATGTAAAATATCTATCTATCTATCTATCTATCTATCTATCTATCTATCTATCTATCTATCTATCTATCTATCTATCTATCTATCTATCTATCTATCTATCTATTTATCTATCTATCTATCTATCTATCTATCTATCTATCTATCTATCTATCTATCTATCTATCTATCTATCCGTCTCTTATCTATCTATCTATCTATCTATCTATCTATCTATCTATCTATCTATCTATCTATCTATCTATCTATCTATCTATCTATCTATCTATCTATCTATCTATCTATCAGTCCCTTACCGTGGGGGCACCCCTGAAGACTTGACAACCAGTTCCCTCTACTCTTCTCTCTGTTCTGCCTTTTTCAAAGTTTTGTTGAGCTCTAGGCCTGTCCATTCGCTGATGTTGCCCTCCCATCTCTTCCTTGGTCAGCCTCTTTTTCTTTCTCCTTGGACAGTGCCTTTGTTTTTTTCAAGTCCTTTTGATCTTGTGACATGCCCCTACCATTTAAGTGTACGCTTCTTTACGGTCGATAGAAGGTTTTCGTAGGAACCAATGGTTTGCTGGATGTGTTACGCATGTCTTCGTTGCTTATGTGGTCTTTGTAGGAGATGCCAAGGAGTCTTTGGAAGCATCTCATGTCTACTGCCTGTACTCTTCTCTCCAAATCAGCTGTCAGGGTCCATGATTAACAGGCATACAGGAATGTGGATATGACAAGGGAGCGCATTAGTCTGATCTTGGAGTTGAGTGAAATTAATATGTTTATCTTTCCAGATGGTGTTAAGTTTTGACAGTGGATTGAGAGGAATATTTTGCAATAATTACGAGATAGCTGTTTGAAGAATTGTTTGTAGTCGCCATATATATCATGAGAAGCATTTTGTGAAAAAAATGAAAGAAAAACGAAATATGTTAATATACCCATGAAAATGATAATAAGCATAAACAGATTCATCGTTAGTGACATCTGGATTATTATTATTATTATTTATTATTATTATCATCTGTGATTATCGTTATTAGTATCATTGTTATCGGTATTAATACTACCATAATTAGTATCACTATTGATATTCTTATGTTATTGTTATTGTTTTTCTTGTGTGTTTTTTTTTATTCCCTAACCACCAGGGCAAGGACTGGATGAAAAAACAGTATGGGAATACTTACAATGTAACTGTTGAAAAATGAAGATCATTCATTTATTCTCTCTGTCTTTCCCTCTGTCTCTCTCTTTCCACAATCAATGCTGAATTGCCTTAGCTATGGGAAAGCGAGTGCTCTGGCAACTGAACTATGCCGATCCCTATAGATAGATAGATAGATAGATAGATAGATAGATAGATAGATAGATAGATAGATAGAAGACAGACAGACAGACAGACAGACAGACAGACAGACAGACAGACAGACAGACAGACAGACAGACAGACAGATAGATAGATAGATAGATAGATAGATAGATAGATAGATAGATAGATAGATAGATAGATAGATAGATAGATAGATAGATAGATAGATAGATAGATAGATAGATAGATAGATAGATAGATAGAAGCAGAAGATCAAGCAACCACGTAAAAAGTCCTATAATTCGCTTCACCACTCGATGGAATATTTTACAGAAACACAAATATACTCAACATACATCCCTGAAGTCGTAAAGCGGCTACATTCATGGTAGGGTAGAAAAAAGTAAAGAAAAGAAAAAAAGAAAACTGTAGCACAGGCAAAAAAAAATCCTACCATTCGTAAACCTTGAGACTTCTAGGTAACCGAGGATTAAAAAAGCACCAAAAAAAAAAAGCAGACCCCCCCCCCCCAAAAAAAAAAAAAACCCACCCCTATACCTATCCACTTCTCTTATACTTCTTGTCTGTCTGTCTCGCTCCGCTTTGCAGCTGCTGCTGTCGTTAGTGCTTTTAGCAGCGAGGTAACATGACAACTCTTTTAAAGCTACATCACTGTGGGGGGAAAAAAAAAAAGCAAAACCCTGTCAGTACAAAAAAAGGGTTAAAGCGATCTAAAGAGCTGTTGGAGATTGCTCGGTAGATAGAACTTAAGTCTGGTTTCTTTTTATTTTTATTGGGTTTTTTTTTTAGTTTCTCTGAGTTTCTGAGTGACTCATGTATAGGCATGAGTTTTCTGTCGCTTTATGTCTGTCTCTCTGTCTGTTTGTCTGTCTGTTTGTCTGTCTGTCTGTGTGTCTGCGCCTGATCTGTGTCTGTTTGCTTTTCTGTCTGTCTGTCTGTCTGTCTGTCTGTCTGTCTGTCTGTCTCTCTCTCTCTCTCTCTCTCTCTCTCTCTCTCTCTCTCTCTCTCTCTGTCTCTGTCTCTGTCTCTCTCTGTGTCTCTCTGTCTCTGTCTCTGTCTCTGTCTCTGTCTCTCCCTCTCTCTCCCTCTCTCTCTCTCTCTCTCTCTCTCTCTCTCTCTGAGTGTGTGTGTGTGTGTGTGTGTGTGTGTGTGTGTGTGTGTGTGTGTGTGTGTGTGTGTGTGTGTGTGTGTGTGTGTGTGTGTGCATGTGTGTGCATGTTTATGTGTGCTTGTTTATTTATTTGATGCTGTTCTTTAGAAGATAATGAACTTTTGTGCATCTTTTTAACATCCCGACCCTCTGTGCATGTCAGCTTTCTGAATTTTGTTATTTGTTCCCGCCGGCACACTCTTACAAAAAGAAAGACATCTTTGAACATGTGCCCAAATTGTTTGTATTCTTTTGCAAGCGTTTTAGACACAGGACCTTTTCCATCTAATAAACTTTGCGCATGCATGCGTGCGTGCGTGTGTGTGCGTGTGCGTGTGCGTTTGTGTTTGTGTGATGTGTGTGTGTGTGTGTGTGTATGCGTGTGCGTGTGTGTGTGTGTGTGTGTGTGGTGGTGTGTGTGTTGTACGTGTGTGTGCGTGCTTGCGTGCGTGTGTGTGTGTGTGTGTGTGTGTGTGTGTGTGTGTGTGTGGGTTGTGGGTGTGGTGGGGTGTGGGTGTGTTGTGTAAGTGTGTGTGTGTGTGTTTGTGTGTGTGTGTAAATGTGTGTGTGTGAAATAAACTCCAGCTTTTCCTTTTATTGCAAACCAATGTGTAGAAATATAGCAGAAATGAAACCTGAGAATTATGTTTGTTGGGGTCTTGAAATATGATACGATTTGTCGCTTTAAAGGCAAATAAAAACATGAAAACTCCATTAGTTAAACAAAGATACCGTTATTATTTAAAATATCAGTTTCAAAAACCAGGCTCAAACACTTTATTTATTTATGTATACACATTCAAAATTGAAATATTAAAAAAATAATGTTGCTTTATATTGGTATTTCTCTAATAATGCCAGTAAATTACATAATATGTCATTCTTTTCTTTTATTTGGTTTAGTAATTTTTTGTATAATTATTTTTGTTGTATTTTTCAAAGATGTAAAAATAAAACAGATTGTAATATTTGTGTCCAGCTTTGTGTGTATATGTGTGTGTATGTGTGTGTGTTTGTGTGTGTGTGTGTGTGGTGTGCGTGCGTGTGTGTGTGTGTGTGTGTGTGTGTGTGTGTGTGTGTGTGTGTGTGTGTGTGTGTGTGTATGTGTGTGAGTATGTGTGTATGTGTGTGTCTAAGTGTGTGTGTGTGAGTGTGTGTTTAAGTGTGGTGTGTGTGTGTGTGTGTGTGTGTGTGTGTGTGTGTGTGTGTGTGTGTGTGTGTGTGTGTGTGGTGTGCGTTCCTGTCATAGTTTTTTAAATATTAGCAGTAACATCAAAATGCAATCAACATAAATTAGATCACTCATCTTAAATATCATTCAGTACACTAAATCTTCTTCTTCCATCTATTTCTCCACTTTTTCTCCTCCTCCTCCTTTCCTCAATCCTTCTTCTTTTCTTCTTCTTCTTCTTCTTCTTCTTCTTCTTCTTCTCTTCTTCTTCTTCTTCCTTCTTCTTCTTCTTCTTCTTCTTCTTCTTCTTCTCCTCCTCCTTCTTCTTCTTCTTCTTCTTCTTCTTCTTCTTCTTCTTCTTCTTCTTCTTCTTCTTTTTTTTTCTTCTCTTCTTCTTCTTCTTCTTCTTCTCTTCTTCTTTTTCTTCTCTTCTTCTTCTTCTTCTTCTTTCTCCTTCTTTTTCTTCTTCTTCTTCTCCTTGTTCTTCTTCTTCTTCTTCTTCTTCTTCTTCTTCTTCTTCTTTCTTCTTCTTCTTTCTTCTTCTTCTTCTTCTTCTTCTTCTCTTCTCCTCCTCCTTTCTTTCTTTCTTTCTTTCTTCACTGCGTTCATTGACTCTTCATGCAGAAGACATGACAGACAAGAAGTCGTACAAAGGTATACATTTATTCCTCCACTTTCCTCACCAATTACACGCTCTGCCCCTTAAAATTACTGACGATCAAATAGCGGAAGAAATATCAGAGGGGGAGAACTCTAGATTGCTGAGGAGTTGTAGGCCTTTGAAACAAAATGGCTACTGGACCAAGGGAGTAGAAGAAAAGTTAGATTCGAATTTAAAATCTTTATTTCCTGTCATCTCTTTTAGGGATGTGGTGGATTTTTACATAATGTCAAGAAATGAAAGACATACCCAAATAACATATATGTAACATATAGCTGGAAATTTGAACACAACACTGTAGAATAATATATCTTTACTCTGTGTGCAGTGACACTGTTTGTTTTTTTCATTCTAGCTGTTATAAACACATTGTGATAATACCAGACCTTCCTTTTTTTTTTATATAAGAATGTACAAAGTTTTAACTGTCACGTCGACTTTCTTGTGCGTACGTGTTGTTTTCATAATGTGTAAAAGGGACAAAGCAACTAAATAATTATGCCCGAAGTTGGATGTGGCTAATTTAGTAGTAGGGAAAAGCGGCCAGAAAGAATTTTTTAAAAAAACAGATTTATTCATCTCCTTTTTTATCTTCTTCTTGTTTCTGTACTTGTTTCTGTTGTTGTTGTTGTTGTTGTTGTTCTTCTTCTCTTCTTCTTCTTCTTCTTCTTCTTCTTTTTCTTCTTCTTCTTCTTCTTCTTCTTCTTCTTCGTCGTCGTCGTCATCGTCGTCGTCGTCGTCGTCGTCGTCGTCGAAGTTGTCGCCGTCATCGTCATCGTCATTGTCGTCTACTGTTGTTCTCTGTCGCTTGAACCAACATGCCTTGTGCTGCCGTTAAGTGCCAGACTTCGACGGGAAAGAGAGTTGTTATCTTTCTGGAGAAAAGGTAGGAGGACAGAGCAAGGAGGAAGAAAACAGACAGTACAGAGGTGACAGAAAGGAGAAGAAGAAACAAGGACATGGATAGAAAAGAGGGACTTTCTAGCACAGCATATTATCCAGGGGATGGGATAGCCTAGTGGTCAGAACATTGCACTGGCAATTTGACGACCCGAGTTCGATTCCCGTTGGAGGGGATTTTTCCTCTGGAGTTAACATCAGTGCTGACTCCACTCTCCCCAAAAGTCCTTCGATGAGACTGTAGACCGAGGTCCCGTGTGCGAACACACGCAGAGCACCTTGCGCACACGTTAAATCTTGTTCCGCTATTCGTAAGAGTAGGCCATTGTGTGCCGGTGGGAACAGACGACAATATTCACACAACTGCATACACACGGGGACTGGATGAAAAAGCACATGAGTGCTTATCCCATTATCCTCGATATAAAAGAATGATAAAAATAATAAATCCAGGAAGTTAGAAATGCTTTTCAATACTGACAGTTCTCCTGCATTGCAAACGAAGAAGAAAGAACAGGGCTGATTTTGGATTATTCTAACATCAGTTTGGTAGTTTCTTTTTTTTCCTTGTGTTCTAACATAAACATATCATATGTTTGTGTTGAATTGGAATGTGATTGATATTCCACCACCCCTTATAGCTTGCTACTGCTTGCTGGTACAAGAATCCTGACTTCATCTTTTCTGCAGCCATTCAAAAAGTCATTAAATGAGTAAACCCTGAGAAGAAATCAGCTTACAAGACGAGTGGAAACATCCAGACTCTTGTATATCCATAAAGATTAGCACATAAATGGATGGAAGTTTTACGAAACAGCATAAAAAAGGTTGTATTAGTTTCCTCTCTGTCTCTCTCTGTCTCTCTGTCTCTATGTCTCTCTCTCTGTCTCTGTCTCTGTCTCTGTCTCTGTCTCTCTCTCTCTCTCTCTCTCTCTCTCTCTCTCTCTCTCTCTCTTCTCTCTCTCTCTCTCTCTCTCTCTCTTCTCTCTCTCTCTCCTCTCTCTCTCTCTCTCTCTCTCTCTCTCTCTCTCTCCCCAAGCGCGCGCGCACACATACACACAACACAAGACACACACAGACACACACACACACACAACATATATATATATATATATATATATAAATTATATATATATATGTATATATATATATATATATATATATATATATATATATATATATATATATATATATATATATATATATATATATATGATTATTATAGAGAGGATGAAAGGTGGCAGGATGATTAAGACGTTCGCCTGCCGACAAGTAAACCTTAAAGTTCTAGGTTCATACCCAGCTTCGCCCTTTCTTCCCATCTTGATAAAAAAAATCGAACTGAATGTCAAAGTCATTCAGATGAGACTATAAAACGAGGCCCTGTGTGCGAACGCACGCAGAACATCTTGCGCACATGTTAAAACCCCGTTCCGCCTTTCGGAAAGACCAGGACATCGTGTGCCGGTAGGAGCGATGACATTTTTTTTAAGCAAAACAAAACAGCATCCACCTAGGTGTCGTGTTTAGACACCATCCCTGAGGAAAAAATCGATGAGTCGGAGTCCCAGGGCGGCTCGGGGCTGTATATTTATGACAACGTTCTGGTGGCTCCTGTGACGGTATTAAAACCATTCGTATCGGTCATTGCCTTTCCAATGGATCATTCCAGTGGCGTGGAGATGGGGGTCTGCTGCATGGGTAACAGTTTGTCCTCCATACTTACGTACCCAGGCTTTGCGCTCTAAAGACTAGAGCGCAAAAACTATAGTCTTCCGACACTGATGGGTGCATAATATATATATATATATATATATATATAATATATATATATATATATATATATATATATATAATATATATATATATATACAAAGATAGAGGAAGAGAAACAAATGTAGATTTCACGGACTAACAAACAGACAAACAGATGGATAGAAAGGCAGACTGACTGACAGAGTGAAACACACACACACATCACACACACACAACACACAACACACAACACACACACACACACCACACACACACACACACACACACACACACACACACACACACACACACACACGCAAAACAGACAAAAGGGCAATGCACTGCAAGATCACACAAAACAACCACACATAAATGAATGATGTCCCCTCTACCACATGGCGCCCAACTTGACCAAAAGAAAAAAAAATTGCAGACGATGGTACACATTGTAGGTATGTCCCATTGAGAGCGGTGTAGATATACCAGACGGAACGTGAGCTGTTGCAGCCTTCATGAAATATTCATGGATGTAATAGCAACTTCATGAATTATTCATGGATGTAATAGCAACCTTGTCTCCTGTGGTGTCCCCGGGTTGTCCTCAGTGTCACCAAAGTCATATTTCTTTACTTTCTGGAGGGAGGTTAGCTTTTCCTTTTCTTTCTTTACAAAGTTCTATTGAGATTTGTTTCAGTGCCCAATATATTTTATCTGTTCTTTTGGCTTGGTTATTTTTTACTTTTGTTTTTATCCTTGTAAGACACATGTTAAATATCTTGTGTATTTTCTCTTTTTTTATCATCAGGTTTATTTCTCTTGAATATACTTTATTCTGTATCATAATTCTTCTTCTTCACTGAATGTCCAGAGAGAAACTACTGTTGTCTGCCATTTGAGCGAACAGGTGTTGTACTACCTTTAAAAATCTGACAAGTCAGATCCAGAGCTTTCAATCACGTCACTGAAGATGATTGTTATGTTTTAACTCTTTGTGTAAAAAAAGGAGCGAGAATTGGACCAAGAAGACAGAAAAATGACATGAAGAACGTAACAGGAAGAAAAGGAACAAGGCAGAAAGACAGAGATGAACAGAAAAAAAAAGTTTTCAGAAGGTGGGAATGATATATATATATATATATATATATATATATATATATATATATATATATAAATATATATTTATATATATAATATATATATATATATATATATATATTCGCTCATATGACAAATTATGGTAGTTGCTGTCTAAGGCATTCAAAGAAGAAGATGAGGATAGTTTTGTCTCTATACAGCTAATTTCTGAACAAGACATTTGTCTTTCTCTGTACACTTTTAAGTACATTTTAATAAATATGCAAACATCACAACAGTGAACACTTAGAAAAATACAAAACACTCTAGGAACAAAAGCCATACAATGTAAAGCGAGGGAGGACAAAGACGAAGGACAATAATTCATACATAGAAGAAAAAAGTCATCTTTTACATGACATTCTATTTTTTTTTCTGATTGTTGCCCTTTATCTACAATTTCAGACACGATGATTTCCCTTTAAAGATTTTTTTTTTTAGGAAATAATAATATATCCAATTGACATTAAAACAAAAGTATTGTCTGCATATTTTTCTTTCTCGGGTCTGCTCTATTGAATTTGATTTTTGTATGGAGAATCTTATTCTGTGTTATTTCCGAAAAAAATGATTTTCAAGGAAAATGTCCAGATAATACAGAGAAAAAAAATTGATTTTGTTTTCACAAGTGAGTAAGAAAGCATACATGAAATGAAGAAAACACACACACACACACACACACACACACACACACACACACACACACACACACACACCACTCTCTCTCTCTCTCTCTCTCTCTCTCTCTCTCTCTCTCTCTCTCTCTCTCTCTCTGACGCACACACACACACACACACACACACACCACGCACGCACGCAAAGCACGCACGCACGCACGCACGCACACACACACACACACACACACACACACACAAAAACACACACAAACACATAAAAGCAGCACAAAGAAAAAAAAAAACACTAAAAATGACGTCCCCTGTGTCCCAAAAGGCCCACAACTCACTAGGAAAAAGCAGACAGTGGTATGGTAGTACATCCATCCATCCCACAGAAGGTTTGTGTGGACACACCAAACAGTACGTGAGTTGTTGCAGCCCTGGTGAATTATTCATGGCTGTAATAGCAACCTTGTCTCCTGTGGTATCCTGTTGTCCTCACTGTCACCAAAGTCATATTTCTTTACTTTTTTGCACACCCTCGTTTTCTTGGGGTGGTTTTTTTTTTTATCTGGTGGGAGGTCAGGTTTGTTTTTTCTTCTGTTTTCTTTCGATGTTCAATTCAGATATTTTTCAGTGTCATATTTTGTTCTGTTCCTTTGGTTCAGTTATTTTGTCGTTTTAGTGTCTTTATTCAGAACATATTTTAAGGACGTTGGGTATTTTTTCTTTTATGCCAGTTTTTTTTTATTATTCTGCATCTTCTTCTTCATCATCGATAATGCTCAGACAGCTTTGTCCCTTCAGTTCTTGAGGGATTTAAGTCATATTCTCCTCTCCTACAAGTAATTTTAGTTTTCATACTTTCATGTGACAATCTTGCTCATTACAATAACATTGTTCATGTCTGGAAAAAAAGACATACTCTTGAATATTCAAGTTTTTATATGCATACGCAACCATACCGTGGACTGTTATTTTTCACAGTTCATATCATGCAAATTTTATGTTTGTGTGTGTGTGTTTTCTGCCTTTCTCAGTGTGGAGTTCTAGGCATGTCCATTCGCTGATGCTGTCCTCCCATCTCTTCTTTGGTCTGCCTCCTTTTCTTCCTTCTTGGACAGTGCCTTGCAGTATTGTTTTTTGCAAGTCCTTTTGATCTTGTGACATGCACATACCATTTAAATTTACACTTCTTTATGATTGATAGACGATTTTCGTAGGGACCAATGGTTTGCTGGCTTCCGTTATGCACGTCTTCGCTGATTATGTGGTCTCTGTAGGAGATGCCAAGGAGTCTCCGGAAGCATTTCATCCCTACTGCCTGTACTCTTCTCTCCAAATCTGCAGTCAGGGTCCATGATTCACAGGCATACAGGAATGTGGATATGACAAAGGAGCGCATTAGTCTGGTCTTGGACTTGAGTGAGATATTTTTTTATCTTTCCAGACGTTCAGTTTTGACAGTGCTGTTATTGTCTGTGCAATCCTGCATACTACCTCTGGCTTGGACCCCTCGTCTGATACGACGGCTCCCAAGTACTTGAAGCTGGTTCCTATATATTATTTTATGTGCGCTAAAATGTGAGTTAAAACACAGAACATTAGCGTATCAATTCATCCGAAAGACTAGCACCAAGACCACCATTCACAGTTTATTCGATGCAGGGAAAGTTTCAGACACAAATCGGTATAAAACCACCATACACTTGAAACCGGCGTTTTTGCTGTTTGAATACGGGTGCGTTACCTCTAGATCATCACTCTAATCAAAATGGTAGACACTTAGGCTCAAACTAAGAATTTTAAGAAACCCTGAAAAGGACCTGGTATCATGTTCTAAACCACCTACACAACTCCCCCCCCCTCAGCAAGCGCCACACACACACACACACACACACACACACACACACACACACACACACACACACACACACACACACACCACACACACAGAGTAGGTATCTTGTGGGCAGACGATGAATTATTCAACGGTTCTTTTCCCTACTGTGGTCATGACAGAATGATTCGCGTGGTCGCGTCTTGGGGGGTGGTCAATGATTGGTTATCGAAATGTCCGTGGCTGGACTAAGTGATGGAAACTGTGAGCACTGACCAGTACCTTGTCTTGTTTTTGACCAGATTGAATCTCAAGTAATTATTTTGGGGTAGGTAATGGTGTGTGGGGGGGGGGGGGGGGGGGGATGTGTGCGTGTTTTGTGTATGTGTGTATATGTGTGTATGTGTGTGTATGTGTGTGAGTGAGTGTGGTGTGGTGTGTGTTTAAGTGTGTGTGTGTGTGTGTGTGTGTTTGTGTGTGTATGTGTGTGTATGTGTGTGTGTTTGTGTGTGTGTGTGTTTGTGTGTGTGTGTGTGTGTGTGTGTGTGTGTGTGTGTGTGTGTGTGTGTGAGTGATGGGTGTGTGTTTAAGTGTGTATGTGTGTGTGCGTGTGTGTGTGTTGTGTGTTTAAGTGTATGCGTGTGTGTGTTTGTGTGTGTGTGTGTGCGTCTGTCTGTGTCTGTGTCTGTGCCTGTGTCTGTGAGTCTGCATGTGTCTGCGTGTCTGTGTTCAATTCCCTCGTTTCTATCTCTCTTTTTCTTTCTGCCCTGTTCTTTTTTTATTTTTACCTGTCACCACTTCCTTGTCTATTTTCTGCCTTCCTGATTCCATTCTCCTGCCATGCTTTTTTTTTTCTCTCTTTTGGGCGAAAAATAGCAAGTCTCTCCCACGCCAAAGACGGACATGCTAAGTCTCACTTGTCAGGCGCTTAACAGCAGCAGCAATAACATCATTTTCGCTCAAATAACAGACAATAATCGTTGTTGCTTGATGCTTAAAGAAGATGGACATCGGTTTTGTCTTGACATAGCTAATTTACAAACGAGACGACATTTATCTGCGATCTGTGAACTTTTTCACGATATTTTGATGGAATATAAAGCAAAGAGCAGTGCAAATAAAGTAAAAGAAATACAAACAACATAGAGGGATAAAGGCTGTAAAATGTCAGAGGCGAGGAGAGAGAGATGACAAAGACGGATGATAATGAATCTTACATTAAAGACAAAGAGACTTCCTTACATGACATTATAATTTCTGTTCGTTGCCCTTTTATCCACAGTTTCAGCAAAATGACTTCCCCTTAAAATACTTTGAAACAAATGTTTAATTGTTGTTTTTTCCCTCAATATTTTTCAGAAAAAATTTCATCTATTTTTAAACTACTTTTCAAATATCGCTTATCCAGATTACAATAAAAAGCGAATGTATTCTTGACAGTATTCTTCTTTTGGTTATTTATTAGATTTTTTTTCATGAAGAATCTTACTACGTTTTTATTTTCGGAAAATGATTTCAAGCAAAATGTCAACATATAACACAGCCACGCATATGCAGCTGTGCGTGCACTCACACACAGCCACACGCAACACACACAACACACACACACACACAACACACACACACATGGTATATATAATATATATAATAAATATATATATATATATATGTATGTGTGTATATAATATATATATATAACCACACACAAACCACACACACACACAACACACACACACACCACCACACACACCACCACACACACACAAACCAACAACACACCACAACACACACAAACACAACACACACACATGCACCGCCCCCCCCCCCCCCACACACACACACGCATAGCATCTGCCACACACACACACACACACACCCAACACACACCACACACACACAGTACACCACACACACACACACTACCCACACACACACACACCAAAACACACACACACACCACACACACACCACACAACACACACCACACACACATGCATCTGCCCCCCCCCCCCCCCCCCCCCCCCCCCCACCCACACACACACACACACATACACACACATACAACGAAGCAGATAAAAACTAAGGTAGAAATACAGACAGACTTTGTTTACACAAAATAAGTAAGATCGCAAACACGAAGTGTAAAAAAAAGTAAAACTGACTCATACACACACAACAAACACAAATTAACACCAAAAAACAACAACAACATAAAACGCAAATTGAACAACAGCAACAACAGCAAGACACAACACAAACAAACAAAAGGTGTGAAGAGGAAGGTTCAAACAAACAAAACACCCAAAGCTAGCCGGAAACGCGTTTAAAAAAAAAACAACCCAATTAACACCGACATGAACAAGACATCCGAGTTCCACTTTCACCCCTCTAAACACACGAGAAGGAGGAGTGAGTGGGGAAGAGAGGGTGGGTTGGAGAGAGAGGGTGGGGTTTGGAGGGGGAGGAGAGTGAGGGGGGATAGGGATAGAGAAGAGAGGGGGGATAGGGAGAAGAGAAAGAGGGGGGGTTGGGAAGAGAGGGGTGGGATAGGGAGGAGAGGGGGGGTGGGGTTGGGAGAGAGAGAGGGTGGGATAGGGGAGAGGGGAGAAGAGAGGGGGGGGGTTGGGGAGAGAGAGAGAAGAGAGGTGGGGATGGGGGAGAGAGAAAGAGAGGGGGGGATAGGAAGAGAAGAAGAGAGGGTGGGGTTGGGGAAAGAGAGAGAGAGGGGTGGGGGGAGAGAGAGGGAGAGAGAGGAGATGGGGTGGGGGAGAGAGAGGGAGAGAGATGGGGATGGGGGGGGGGGGGGAGAGGGGGAGAGGAGAGAGACAGCAGGCAGACAGACGACACACTAGAGGACAGGAGAGACATTTAGGAAAAGAAAAACGGAAAACAGAGGCGGAAAAGGGGGAAGGACAGAATGAGGCAAAGACATGAAGAGAAGGGGAAAGAGAAAGAGAAGAGAAGAAGAGAAAAGGAGGAGAGAGGAGAGAAGAGAAAGAGGAAGAGAGAGAGAGAGAGAGAGAAGAGAGAGAGATAAAGAGAGGGAAAGTTGGACAGACAGACAGAGACAGGAAGTTGAAGGAACCGAAGATTTGAGAGACACCAGACAGTACAGCAGGGGGAGACAGCGGACAGAGAAAAACAGTATGACCCGGAGAGAGAAAGTGAGGGGACAGACAGATAGACAGACAGACAGAAGACAGGGACAGACAGATGAACAGAGAGACAGACAGACAGAGCCCGAGTATACATAGAGAGACAGAACAGAAAGAGATTTTAGCGTTTTTTTTTTTCTTTTCTACCCTTACTTCAATGTTTTTTTATTGTAGTTAGACTTGTGTCGCTGTTGTTTCGCTTTGCCTGTGTAAATTACTGGCTAGGTCTTGGTTTTTTTTTTTTTAAAAAACAATCAAGAAAAAGGGTTTAAAACACACACACCCACACACACACACACACCCACACACACACACACACACACACCAAACACACAACACACCACACACACCACCCCACAACAACAAAATAACAAAATACACACACACACAAAACACAAAACCTTTACCCCACACACACAACACACCACACCCCCACACCACAAAACCACACACAACCACCAACAACACCACCAAAAAACCCAAAACACACCCCAACACACCCCCACAAAGACATACTTTCGAAAAACCAGGAACATGCAAAAAGTGTTGTTGTTGTGGTTTTAAAACAAGAAAACCCTACACCAATCATTATCTTGCGTCATTATTCTTAGTTCAAATGTGAGAACTAGACCTGGAGGTTTTTTGGGGGTTTTTTAATTGTTGGAGTTTTTGAGGTTTACCAATGATAAAATATCTGTGTATTGTGACCATCTCCTCTAACAAAAACTACACACACACACAAAAAAAACACATCTTGCGCAAAAACGTTTAAATCCTGTTCCGCTTTTCGTAAGTAGGGCCATGGTGCCCGGTGGGAACATTGACAATATTTACAAAAAACTGCATACACACGGGGACCGGATGAAAAAAAAGTAGATGATTGCTTATTCTGTTACCCTCGATATAAAAAATAAATAAAATTTAAAAAAAAATAAAATAAATAAACACACCTCCGTCCATCATCACAACACCAACACCCCCAAACCACAACCAACCAACACCTTAATTTTAGGTAGCCGTATTCTTACTTACTGGGATAAAGGTAAAATTTTTCTTAAAAAAAATTAGAAAGTTTTAAGGAACATAAAAATCAAGTGTTTTTGGTCTTTTATTTGAGTTTGAACAAATTGGGAAATCATCAAATACTCAAAAACAAGACACAAGATACACAACAAGGACACAGACAAAAAACACCACACAAAGAAAAAACACACACACACATACACGCAGCACACCCGGCCCGCACACACACGCACCAGCACACAAACACACAAAACATATAGAAAAAAAACAGAAATCCAGAAAAAGGAGAGAGAGAGAGGAGAGAGAGGAAAAAGAGAGGGGAGAGAGAGAGAGAGAGGAAAAGAGAGAGGGGAGAGAGGGGAGAGAGAGAGAGAGAGAGAGAAAAAGGGAGGAGAGAAGAGAGAGAGAGAGAGAGGGGAGAAGAAGAGAGAGAGAAGAACGAAAAGAGAAAAAGAAAAAAGAAGAGAGAGAGAGGGAGAGAGAGGGGAAAGGGGAGGGAAAAGAGACAGACAGAGACAGAGACGAGAGGAACAGAGAGACAGAGACACCCCACCCCACACAACCCAAAACACAAAAGACTCGTAAAAACGCACCCAAAACCCCAGACAGAAAACACACCCGACACTCAGAACAGAAGACAGACAGACAGACGAAACACAAAGAAAGACCCAGGCAGAGACAGAAAAATTTACAGAAACAAAAAACAAGCCAGAGACAAGACAGAGACAAAGAAAAGAGACAGAGACAGAGAGAGACCGATAACGGAAACGCACCTACTATACTACCCCAAAAAAACCACCAACCCAAATGGGGTTTAAACCAAAACCCCCACCCGGGGCAAACCCCCCAAATTTTTCCCCCCACCACCACCCCCCCCACCACACCACCATCCCACCCTCCCACCCCCCCAACCACCAACCACAACCACCCCACACCCGCCCCCCCAACCCCCCCCCACCCCCCCCTTCCCCCACCACCCCCCCACCCCCTCCACCCCAAAACACCACCACCACCCCAAACATACCACCAACCCACCAAAACCCGGCCAACCCTCACACCCCCAACCCCACCACCACCACCCACCACACCCACCACCACCAAAACCACCACCCTACCACCAAGGATTTGACCATCAATAAGGACATAAAACCTTCTCTCAACGGTAACGACCTGTTCTGGATTAGCAGGCCTTTTGGCCAAAGAATCAAAAATTGGAAGCTTTTTCGGATATTAGGAGACCCTTAGTTTTCTCTTTGTTTGTCCGTCGTGTTCGACGATGACCCCAAAAAACAGCAAGGGACAGCTGCTGTTTCGAAACGGGGCAGATATTGTTAAAAGTATAGGTGCCTTGCATACATCCCCACTTCTCCCCCCCCGGCCAAGAGGGCAAAAGGACAGTCCCCTTTGGGAGTGTTCCCCAAAAGTTAAACAGACCCCAGGGCGCAGCAATAAAGACTATGAAGCAAGCCTCCAAATCAGAGTCAATCGATCACTAAAGACTAACTGTAAAAATGGAATTCCATGAGTGGGAAAGCCCCTGGCAAAAGCCCTCCCCCTTTGTTTGTTGCCCCCGCACAATGGTTTAAAATTAGAAAATATGATAAAGCCACTGATCATACAGCCCTCCCTTTGCTGTTGCCCCCGCACAATGGTTAAAAACAAGAACTATGATAAAGCCCAGGCGATGAAAGCAATCCTACAGAGACCAATAAGCAACGAAGACTGCAAGACAAAATGCAACAAACCATTGGTCCCTAAGAAAACCTTCTACAATCAAAAGTAGCGTAAACTTTAAAAAGTGCGGGGGGATGTCACAAAAAATCAAAAGGGGCTTCAAAAAAAAATACTGCAAGGCACTGTCCAAGGAGGAAGAAAAAGAGCAGACCAAGGAAAAGATGGGAGGGCAACATCAGGAAGGACAGGCCTATAAATCAACAAAATTTTGGGAAAGGGAGAATAGAGACAGAGGAATGGAGGGAACTGTTTTTTCAAGTCTTCAGGGGGGCCCCACGGTCACCCAATAAGGGATAGTAGAAGATAATAGATAAAATAGATAGATCGTAGATCGATCGACGATAGATCGAAGATCACGTCTAGATCGATCGAGAGTCGTGTTCGAAACAACATCGATGGTAGGTAGTAGGTAGTAGTTTTGGTAGGGGTAGGTGGGTGGGGGG
>CM060334.1:53991544-53999044 GCA_030674155.1 Stramonita haemastoma
AAGAAGGGTAGAAAAGAGGGAAATCCTAGCACAGAATTTCCAGAAGATGGTGATGCTATTTATAACGCGAGGCGACCCGAGAAAAGAGAGACATAGTGATTTTTTTTTTCTTTTCCATTTTTTCTTTATCAATATGTGTATGTAAAAACTATCTAACAAGATTGCATCAAGTTCATCATTTTTTTTGCAGATGTAAATATTTTCACAAACATCTCACCTCTAATGTTTAAATGTTTAATGCACGTTTTAGCAGTATATTCATGTATCATGTTTTAATATATTTTAGTGTTGTATTCTATATTGTGTTTACCATGTATGTAGATAATTGAATATCAGATCATTAGAATGTTATACAGAGAGAAATAGGGAAAGAGAACAATGTGTGGGTCTATGTGTATGTTATTGTGTGTTGTTAGTGTGTGTGTGTCTGTGTGTCTGTGTGTGTGTGTGTGTGTGTTGTGCGTGGTGTGTGTGTGTGTGTGTGTGTGTGTGTGTGTGTGTGTGTGTGTGTGTGTGTGTGTATGTGTATGCGTGTGTATGTGTGTGTGTGTTGTGTGTGTATGTGTGTGTGTGTGTTGTGTGTGCGTGTGTCTGTCTGTATGTGGGGAGAGGTACGTGGGTGGGTGTCTGCATATATGTGTGTGCGCGTGTGCATGGATGAGTGTGTGCCTGTGTGTGAATGTGTGTGTATGTGTGTGTATGTGTGCGTTTGTGTGTGCATGTATGTGTGTGTGTGTGTGTGTGTGTGTGTATGTGTGCGTGTGTGCCTGCGTGTCTATAAATGTGTGTCGCGCACATGTAATCATTAACATCTGAATTCACCTGAGGAAAAACTGCCTATGAGAGTGGAGAACGAGAGATAATCGTATTTTGATCATTGATTTAATCGTTTTAAACCTACAGAAAATCGTTTCAGCTTCATATATATCTTTATCATTCTGTTCGCAATCACAAACTCATTAATCTATAAGTGATTACATAATTCTTTTCATTTATATTGTGTTTGTAACACTGTGTTGTACTCATATTAATTATAATCATTATCATTTGTTATGATAATTTCTCTCTCATAGCCAGGACTCTGTTTATTTCTTTGTGTCCATGTATCAGATTTGTCTTCATGTGGATGAACAAGAGAATAAAACTATTACGTCAAAAAAATATGCGTCATTTTCATTCTGCCTTTATCTCTCTGTGTCTCTGTCTACCTGTCTGTCTCTTTTTTCCCTATTTCCATCTTTGTCTCTCTCTTTGTCTGTTTGTCTGTCTGTCTGTTTGATTACGTCTTTGTCTGTCTGGTGTCTGTCTGTTTGCCTCTCTCTCTCTATCTCTCTCTCTCTCTCTCTCTCTCTCTCTGTCTCTGTCTCTGTCTCTGTGTGTGTGTGTCTCTCTCTCTCTCTGTCTCTCTCTCTCTCTCTCTCTCTCTCTGTCTCTCTCTCTCTGTCTCTCTCTCTCTGTGTCTCTCTCTGTCTCTGTCTCTGTCTCTGTCTATGTCTCTCTCTCTCTCTCTCTCTCTCTCTCTCTCTCTCTCTCTCTCTCTCTCTCTCTCTCTCTCTCTCTCTCTCTCTCTCTCTCTCTCTCTCTCTCCTCTCTCTCTATTTGTATTATATGTGTGGGCCCGTGTGTTTACATATTTATTCATATTTATTCATTCTTTCATTTATTCTTTTATTTCGAAGATAATAGACTAAGGTCTCATGAGTTTGTTTACTTCATGTCCCGCCCGTATGTAGTTTGGTATTTAATTTTGTCATATGTTCCCACTAGCACGCAATGGTCTACTGTCCCAAAAACAGAACAGGTCTTAACGTGTGCGTACGATGTTCTGCGTGCGTTGGCTTACATGACCTCGGTTTACATGCTCATCCGAAAGACTTTTGGGGGAAGTGGAGCCGGTACCGATGTTAACTACATAGGAAAAATCCTCTTGACACATGCATAAGCATGACCCCCCCCCCCCTCTCATACACACACACACAAGCAACACACACACACACACACACACACACACACACACACACACACACACACACACATACGCACATACACAACACACACACACACACACACACAAATGCACACACATACACACATACACACACATACACACACATACACACACATACACACACACACACACACATCACATTGTATCCCACCGCATCACATCATATAATCTCAATTATTATACTTAATACATTTCCGCACCGTCTTCTGCCCGTAAACTCAAAGTTTAGATAACGATTTGGATTGAATATAGTGAAAAACTACATGTTTCAGGTGTCAACTTTATTTTTTTCCATACGTATATAACAAATTAGTGACTACATGGGAAAATGCGACATTCATGTCATCAAATCTGATTTTGTGTTTCCAAACATTCAGATTAAATTGGTGATTTAAGTGGAGATCTTGGACCTTGCAGGATTAAAGTATATTATTCTAACGATAAAAATATTCTTGAGAAAAAAAAAAACTGATGGAAAAATCAGTCTCCCCCAAGGCAGGGAGAAACACTGATGGTATTTTGATGACATTGGGGAAGAGGAACAATGGGCTGGTGTCTAAAGTCTTCTGTAGAGATGGGGTGTTGTCAGGGGATCGGGAAACTGGATGATGGCAAGGTTGTGTGTGTGTGTGTGTGTGTGTGTGTGTGTGTGTGTGTGTGTGTGTGTGTGTGTGTGTGTGTGTGTGTGTGTGTGTGTGTGTGTGTGTGTGTGTGTGCATGGGAGCTTGCGTAAACTAACACACATCAAAATGTATGGTATAAAACATAAAGGACACACATTCTGAACCTTATATCACGGAAATAAACTTTCTGAATCGGATCCTGAGGAAAAAATACAGACTGCTCCATAATTACAGGCAGTATGGGACAGAAATTCTTCGAGGAGAAAGCATTAATTTGTGAATGATCTAGGTATGCAGTATTACAGTCCGGAAAACACGATGTGAAGAATGGAAAAAAGCAGCTTAATAAGAGACCATGGCTTCTGTAGGGGCCAGCATATTTTGGGCGGCGTCCATCTCCTCTCCCTCCCTGCTTTGCCTTCCGTGACCCTAAGGAGGACAGGTACCCATTTACAGCTGGGTGAACTGGGGTATTGTACTGAAACGAAGGCATGGAAACGGTCACACATCCACTTGGTAACCACGCAGAGTACTGTCTGATCCTAACGGGACGGATAGCCTAGTGGTCAGAAAATTGCGCTGGCAATTTGACGACCCGGGTTCGAGTCCGGTCGAGGAGATTTTTCTCCTGGAGTTAACATCAATGCTGACTCCACTCTCCCCAAAAGTCCTTCGGATGAGACCTTAAACCGAGGCCCCGTGTGCGAACGCACGCAGAAGATTCTTGCGCACATGTTAAATCCTGTTCTGCTTTTCGTAAGAGTAGGCCATCGTGTGCCGGTGGAACATATGACAATCTTTACAAAACTGCATACACACGGGGACCGGATGAAAAAAAGCACATGGTTGCTTATTCTGTTACCCTCGATATAAAAGAATAAATAAATAAATAAATAAATAAATAAATAAATAAATAAATAAATAAATAATAACAAATAATAATAACTTAGGGAAAGCGAGTGCTCTATTATTTGAATTATCCCGTCCCCATAACATAGAGCATAGAAAACATCGAAAAAGAACAAAGTTAGGGGTATTGGATAACTGTAAGGGTCAGTTATTTTATTTCATTAATACTTATTAACCCTCGACATTGATAATTCTTTTTTTATTTGGTCCAAAAGCTAGCATTTGACTAAACATGTTTGTCTTTTGCTTTGAGGATGCTTGTACAGTTCACTTAAATGTTGTTGTTGTTGTTGTTGTTGTTGTTGTTGTTGTTGTTGTTGATGTTTTTTGTTTTTTTCACCGATATCACGTCTCCTTACAAAGGAATAAACGTAATCCCACCATTAGAAACATTTCAATGATGTAAAACTGGCGGGGCATCAAAAGCGGGAGTGGGTTTTAAACTATACAACCACATACATTCAGTAGTCATCATCCAGTATCAGAAGACTACGGAGTTGTGCTCTAGGCTTTTGGGAGCAAAGCCTGGGTAAGTAAGTATTGAGGGCAAGCTGTTACCCATGCAGCAGAACCTCCCTCTCCACGCCACTGGAATGGTCCATTGGAAAGGCAATGACCGATACGAATGGTTCCAGTACCGTCACAGGAGCCACCAGAACATTGCCATATACAGCCCTGAACCACCCTGGGACTCCAATTCCCCGATTTTTCCTCAGGGATGGTGTCTAACCACGGCACCTGTGTACATGCTGGGTTTTTATTTCGTTGTCATCCCTCCTACCAGCACACAATGGCATGCTCTTCCAAAAGGCAGAGCGGGTTTTTAACGTGTGCGCAAGAAGTTCTGCGGGCGTTCAAACACGGGGTCTTGGTTTATAGTCTAACCTAATGGTCTGATGTTCGTGTAAACTGTAATCAGCAAAGAGTCTTCTTTTCTCTTTATGCCGCGCTTGTAATCTAAATGATTGCGACATTTTAGGAAGGAGAGGCTGCAATTGTTTATTTATTTGTTTGGTTGGTTGTTTGTTCTTTGATTTGTTTCGCTGTCATTTTGTGGAAATCCCTTAATTACAGGCGCAGATTTCCCTGGAGGGTCAGAAGTTGATGGTTCTTTGCCTTTTGGCATGCAGCTGATCATGAAAGGTCTTTCACCCTGTCTGCTCCTTGTCTGTGTGCCTGCCTGACTGTCTGTCTGTCTGACTGTCTGTCTGTCTGTCTGTCTGTCTTACTGTTTGTCTAACTGTCTGCCTGCCTGTTTTCCTGCCTGCCTGTCTGTCTGTCTGCTTGTCTGTCTGTCTGCTTGTCTGTCTGTCTGTCTGTCTGTCTGTCTGTCTGCCTGCCTGCCTGCCTGCCTGCCTGTCTGCTTGTCTGTCTGTCTGTCTGTCTGTCTGTCTGTCTGTCTGTCTGTCTGCCTGTGTGCCTGTCTGACTGTCTAGCTTTCTGCCTGCCTCTCTGACTGTCTGCCTGTATGCCTGCCTGTACGTCCGTCTGTCTGCCTGTCAGCCAGTAAATCGTGTAGCTCTAATCTTCAAGCCTGATGTTTAAACACAGAAACACACACACACACACACACACACACACACACACACCACCCCACACACCACACACACACACACACACACACACACACACACACACCGACACACACACACACACACACACACACACACACACAACACACACCGACACACACACACACACACACACACACACACACACACACTACACACACACACACACACACACACACACACACACACACACACACACACACACACACACACACAACACACACACACACAAAACACGACACGACACAGACACACACACAACACGACACACACAGACACACACACACACACACACACACACACACACACACAACACACACACACACACACACACCACACACACACACACACACACCACACACACACACAACGAGCATGCAGCAGTGAAATTATTCTGGTCTTTTGGGATTCTCAAAGCAAGCTGCCTGCCCTTTTATGAAGCTACTTATCTTTTCCTGACATTTTCCTCCAGATATTTTTTTTTCATTATTTTCTTCTTCAAGCTTGTGATTAAAGAGGCTTGATGGTACTGAAAGCTGGAGCTGAACGGGGATATTTCGAGGGCCATATTAATTCTAAGTTTCTTTCATGTGAGGATATAGGGAGGTTTGTCAGTATTTATAGCCTTCTTCACCTTCTGAAAATGATGTGCTACGAATTTCATCGATTTTTTTTGTCCCTCTGTGTTGTTTTTTTGTTATTTCAATTTGCTGTCATCTCTTGTTTATCTGGTTTTTATGGTGTTTTTGATCTATCTCTACGCTTTTTTCCCCAGACACTTTAACGTCGAATTCTAATGTGCTGGGCCTGACTTGTCAGACTCTTCACGGCAGCGCAACGCATTTTCGCTCCTATGAGAGACAACAATAGTTGATGTCTGAGAATTCCACGACAAAAAGAAAGAAGATCGCTTTGTGTTTTAACGGCCTTAATATTAGTTTTCCAAGCACATCTGTGTTGATATGGGATAAGCTCAGTGGTCAGAGCACTCACTTTTCCCATGGTTAGGCAGCATCGAGCGTGGCTACGGCTACCTATTGGATAGGTGACCTATTGCGTGCCTTGGCTTCAGTACAATCCCCACCCCACCCCCAGTTCACCCAGCTGTAAATGGATACCTGCCCTCTTTAGGGTCAGGGACGGTAACGCAGCGAGGGAGAAGAGATGGGTGCCGCCCTTAATATTCTGGTCCCTAGAAAAGCTGAGGTCTCTGATGCCTTGTTCCCTTACGACCACATAGGTTATGGAACGCCATTATCTTTACGTTTTAACACCTCTGTGCCTGCAGTGAGTTACGGCAAAGCCTTTCGAGATTGGACAATCAGAAGAGAAGGTCTTTGGAGGGACGTTGTGGTGACCATTACCCTTGGTAGGCGTCTCACTCAGTGTTAATACCAATATTGTCACCAATAGGAAGATCAGTAGGTGATATTCTGCCTATGTTACCTCAGAACAGGCACCACTGAATGCAACACTAAAGTGATACTGCAGCAGTGCAGGTTCTGTCTAGCTGGTGGCTTTGTGGCGGCCTGCTATTAACTGGCTCCCTGTTGTCAGAGCGCTCGCTTTCCCCCAGCCAGGTTAAACAGCGTCGAGCGTGGTTGCCAAGTAGATGGGTGACCGTTTGCGCGCATTGGCTTCAGTACAGTCCCCCCAGTTCACCCAGCTGTCAATGGGTACCTGCCCTCTTTAGGGTCAGGGAAGGTAAAGTAGCGAGGCATAGGAGGTGGGCGCCGCCTTTAATATTCTGGTTCCTAGAAAAGCTGAGGTCTCTGATGCTTTGCTCCCCTACGACCACATAGGTCTTGGGACATCTTTATCTTACCAATTGTACTGTGGAATTCTAAACCTGAAGATGCATCATGATACAAAACTAGGCTTAACTGACGTAGAGTGCTTAAAATGGGCGGTGTAAGACTGGAATGTTACAGAACATCCCACAGCGAAGAAGAAAGCAAAAACAAACCAGTAACAACAAAGAAAAACAAACACAAAACCCCAAAATGTTTGGAGGAGAGGTGATTTCTCATCTTAATGACACAATTTCCTGCTGTAGCAATAAAAAGCGAAACGAGTTGGTAAATAAAGAGACGAAGTTAACCTTTGGGTATCAGCTTCATTCCATCAATAAAGAGAGAAGTTAGTGTAGCCTCCTTACTTTGCGGTATCAGTCTCAGTCCGTCAATACACGCGGGGACTGGATGTAAAAAAAACAGAAAAAAATGAATACCTTTGGGTATCAGTCTCATTCCCTCGAACAACAAAATCTTTGGAAAACAATCTCAGTTAAAAGAAAAAAAAACTCGCCAAAATCAAGTGGTTAGCACCGTTTAACTTCAACTCCATGGATCCATGAAGTCTTAGTTTGAATCTCAGTGGCGTTTAAGAG
>CM060334.1:54004538-54007038 GCA_030674155.1 Stramonita haemastoma
GACAAAATCAGATCAAGTAATACAACATTATTTTATACACATAATATGTAAGTTTAAATGTAGTAAGATGAAAGGTAGCGAGTGGAACAGATTTATATTTAATATAGGAAGATCTTATCAATATTTTAAAAGATATTTTAATCAGTAAGAATATGTGTAATAGCTAGATTAAAAAATAAGCCTATTGCAAAATCTTCCTGGTATTCTAAATTTCTGACCAATTATCAAGAAAAAAATAGGTAAAAATAAATATAATTGTTGAAATGAAAGAAACGATAAAAAAAAACCTTCGAAAGCTCTATTATGTTTTTTCACAGGTTTTTTTTTCTTTATCTATTTGTTCCCCTTGAGAGCGAAGATAACAGATGAATTGCGTGCCCCTTTTGACATCAATCTGTACATGTGGGCAGAGCTTGAGAATTATCTAGAATTCAACATGCACCGTCTTTGTTCCGTGTCAATGTCTTCTACTGGCAAATCTGCCTTAAGCCTGATCTTTTCAGTTATTTTGCTTCTAGGGAAAATGGGAAATGTTTGTTTATTTGGTTGCTTTTGTGTCGTTTACGTGTGCTGGCACGCAAAAGTGTGTGTGTCTGTGTGTGTGTGGTGGGTGGGTGGAGGATAGTGTGTGGTGTGTGTGTGTGTGTGTGTTTGTAGGGGGGATGGGGGGTGTTGTGATTGTGTGTGTGTGTGTGCGTGTGTGTGTGTGTGTGTGTGTGTGTGTGTGTGTGTGTGTGTGTGTGTGTGTGAGTATGTGTGTGTTGTGTGTGTGTGTGTGTGTGTGTGTGTGTGTGTGTGTATATTTGTGTGTGTGTATGTGTGTGTGTGCAGTTGTGTGTGTGTATGTGTGTGTGCATATATTTGTGTGTATGTGTGTGTATGTGTGTGTGTGTGTCTCTGTGTGTGTCTGTGTGTCTGTGTTGCTGTGTGTCTCTGTGTGTGTTATCTTTTAATCTTTTATTTTGAGTATTATGGGATAAGCAGTGATGTACTTTTTTACACCCAGTTCTCATGTGTATGCAGCACTGTAAATTTTGTCATCCATACCCACTGACACACAATGACCTACTCTTCCAAAAAGAGGAACGGATTTTAACGTGTGTTCAAGATGTTGTGCGTGCGTTCTAACAGGGGACCTCGGTTTATAGTTTAATCCGAAGAACTTCCATGGGAGAGTGGAATCTGCTCTGATGTTAACTCGAGAAGAAAAATCTTCTTGAACTAGATTCGAACCCGGATAACAGATCACGAGCGCATCACTGACCACCAGACTACCCCTGTGTGTGTGTAAATGTCAAAGTCAAAATACATCACTTAGGGAATAGAACTGGAAAAAAAGCCAGAGGGTATAAAAACAAAACTGGAGCAGAAGTGTTTTGTCCAAAATCAAGGTGGCCTAGTCACGAGACATTCGGAGAGGGTCTTTAAGCCTAAGGCAAAGAAAAAGACCTCGTACTCTTTACACACCAAACATGGATTGACACTTTTGATGTATCCTTCTTTCCACAGTCTTTGTTTGAACATTACGCTGTCTGTGTTGATCTTGATGGGCTAGAGGCAAGGAGGTAGCGTGGACAGCCTCTAAGTGAGACACTGATAGGGGTATACAGAGAAACGGGTTCCTGAAAAGGGAGGACTGTTATGGTTGTAAATAATTACACTGATTGATTTAAAGTGAAAGTGCTAAAAGTGGGAATCGGTTGCCAAAAATTGAAATAATTTTTATTGCCTGTGTTTCCTCTGGTTTGTTGTTGTTGTTGTTGTTGTTGTTGTTGTTTTTGTTGTTGTTGTTGTTGCTGCTGCTACTGCTACTGCTGCTGCTGCTGCTGCTGCTGCTGCTACTACTACTACTACTACTGCTGCTGCTGCTGCTGCTGCTGCTGCTGCTGCTGCTGTGCTGCTGCTGCTGCTGCTACTACTACTACTACTACTACTACTTCTACTACTACTACTACTACTACTACTACTACTACTACTACTACTACTACTACTACTACTACTACTACTACTACTACTACCAACACTGCTCATTCTTGTCTCTCTTCTCCAGCCGTGCCTATATTCTTACTCGCACGTTAAACCTGTTCCACTTTTTTGGAAGACTAGGCCACTGTGCGCTGATGGTAAAGGATAAAATGAAAAAATACAAACCTTCATAATTATACACATGGGGGTTGGATCTATAAAAAAACAGTACCTGGTGGCTTATTCCATTATCGTGGAAGAATAAAGAATAACATTTATCTTTAATGAAAAAATGAATAATTAGTGCATCCTAAGGATCACAAGAATACAGGAATATTACTCAACCTATTTATTTATTTCATTTATTTATCTTATTATTTTATTACTTCATTCTTTTATATCAAGGATGATGGAAGAAACAAGAAACAATCATATGCTTTTTTTACATCCAGCATGCAAACAGTTTTTTTTTATAAATCGTGTCATCTGTTCCCAACACCGCACACGATGGCCTACTCTTACGAAAAGCGGAACA
>CM060334.1:54009538-54012038 GCA_030674155.1 Stramonita haemastoma
ACAAATACAAACAAACAACGCCCCCCCCCCCCCCCCCCCCCCCCATAAGGAAACTTGGTTATGCAATAGAAATAACAGAAATATAAGAACTCATTAACGTTAATGTAACTATAACAAATGTCCTATCGGACTGTGATAGAGACCCTTTACAATTTCAAATGCCAATTTTAAATTACTGAATATGTTGGTGAGAGAGTTTTCAGAAAAATGAGGCATGAAAGGCTTTACACTCTTGCAGTCAAAAAGTATATGAGTATTAGTGATATTCTCACCACACAGACATTTACCATTTTTGCTGAACTTGGTTATCAATGCGTTTAGTTTCATTCTATAAAATAGTGTATTAATTCTTCTTGATGTGAAAACATTTACACAAGTCTTTGCGTAGTTGACAACTGTTAACTTATTGGTATTGATCACGGTTCTATTTAAAAATATCTTATTTTGCTGATTAGTTTTGGTGACATGTCTCCATGATTTTTGTTCTAGTAGACTGTACCCCTCTTGCAAGGATAAAGGCACATTCAATTCTATTGAATCCTGTCCATGTTTTGCACCCTTTTTAGCAGCTCTATCTGCCCACTCATTTGGAAAGAATCCAGAGTGTGAAGGCACCCAACAGAAATTGACGCTTATCCCCTTTAAGATCAAGAGATGTATGACATGCTTAATCTCTAATACAATTTTCGAAGTTTTGTTGTAACATGGGGATTTTAAAGCATACAATACCGACTTAGAATCAACGCAAAGAAGGATCTGAAATACACACAATGGCAAATCAAGAATATAAGTAAGACCCATTAATATAGCTACTAGTTCTGCTGTAAAAATCGAGTGATGTTTACCAGCATGATATGATTTTTCGATTTTTAACGCTGGTATAACAAAAGCAGAACCTGTTTCTTGATTATCTAGACGTGACCCGTCTGTGTAAATTTGTAAATGATCAAAATAGTTCTGATGGATGTGGGATCGAACATCGGAAACCATTATGTTTACATTGTCGTTCTTGTTTACATTAGACACGTCTATGTCGAAGTGTGCTTTATTCATCTCCCACGATGGACAAGGTAAGATTGCTTCTCTTGTGTCCATGCTGTGTTGATTGATTTCAGAATTTTCTACAAGTTCAGACACGTATGTACTTACAGGCATTAGAGAGGCTATAGATTTTGCTCTTTTCGGAAAATTCAATTCTGATTTTACTTCTATTTCATCTGAAATAAAGTTTCTAGTCGTTCTGTTTCTAAGCACATATTTAGCACATGCTAATTGACGGTAATCATCTAAAGGTAATATACCGACTTCGTTATACGTTCCCAGAGCTGAGGCGTGATAAGGCACACCAAGAGCAAGCCTGTATGCTTTGCAGTCTATACTTTGTAATTTTTTAAGTAAATACTTAGGAGCACTGAAAAAGACCTCTTGGCCATATGATAATTTCGAACGAATAAGAGATGTAGCTAAACATTTTAGATTTGATGTGTCTTGGCCCCAAAACTGTTTACTTACCATCTTCAGCAAGTTTAAGCATTTTTTTTGCTTTAGTTAAATTGTGTTCGATATGTGCATTCCAAGTTAGCTTAGAAGTGAGAATAACACCCAAGAACTTTATGGTATTTTTATACTCTATCATCTTGGTCCCAATTTTAAATGCCGGTAGCTCATCTGGATTACTGCTATTGTTAAAAAGCACAGTATAAGTTTTTTCTGAGGATAAAGTAAATCCATTTTCGAGCATATAATTATCGATGTTGTTAAGTTGTTTCTGGTATACTTTTTTAATGTAGTTGAACAATCTTTTTGGTGTGTTTCGTTTCATAGGAACATTCATCCACATACATATGTCATCTGCATATTGCACTAGGGTGACTTCCTTTGACATTTTCATGGGGAGATCATGTAGCAAAACATTAAATAAGAGAGGTGATAGTACAGAACCTTGAGGTAGTCCCATATGAAGAGATCTAAAACTTGAATATGATTTATCTACTCTGACCTGTATACTTCTGTTAGTCAAAAAACTTTTGATATAATCAAATAAATGCCCAGAAAAACCCAGGTTTTTTAGTTTACATAGCAACTTAGCATTCCAAACTTGGTCATACGCCTTTTTTATATCAAAAAAGGTTGCCAGAACGCTCTTTCTTCTAGCAAACTGAAGTTTTATATGGGTTGATAGCTTAACCAAGTTATCGATAGCAGATCTATTTTTTTGAAAACCAGCTTGATTGACTGGTATTATTTTATTTTTATCACAGAAATACATCAGCCTTTTTAGAATAATTCTCTCCATTAGCTTGCCAGTATGTGAGGTCAAAGCAATTGGTCTGTAGCTAGTTTTGTCTGTTTTGGGCTTTCCCTGCTTATGAATGGGAATGACAATGGATTGTTTCCAATTTACTGGCATAACACCTTCAATCCAACATTTATTGAACAGATTATGAAGTAGAAAAATGAAGTTTGTCGGTAAATGTTTTAGCATGTCATTAGAAACTGC
>CM060334.1:54022038-54044538 GCA_030674155.1 Stramonita haemastoma
GAATTATGCATTAACATAATGCAAACACTCGCAATAAATTCAGCTGCGAGCCGGCTACCCAAGCCTAACTCCAGCCTTTTTTGCTGAAGGGGGAGGTAGGCTTTTACCCAATGCTCTGACCAGCAGTGACACAATGACCCACCAACTGACTTTTGTTCGCTTTTGAATATGACTTTTTTAAATCTCAGATTACAAAGACATATTCATTCCATCAGGAAAACGGTTTGTTAGGCAAGTGTCAGTGGTGTGTGATTACCCCTTTTTTTATAAAAGATTTAAATTATTTATCAATGTTTTTCAGGACCGAAATGAAGGAAAATGGAAGTATTATCAGTGTTGTTGATCCTTTAGAGAAACAGACGCTTTCATTCTAAAAAGCGATGTTGGATTTTATCATATTCTACAGGTAATTGAATTCAGCCATCCTTAAAAATTTACACTTTCATACATTTCGGTTGATATTCTACAACAAGCTTAACTGGGTTCTGGGCCACAGGCAAGGACACAACTTATAACGTTTGCTACCCAAATTCAAAACAATGTAAACAATAAAGTCCTACGTGCAAATTGGACTTCCGACTGACTTTCATAAGAGCAAAAAATGCACATGAAAACAGCTTTAAATGTACAGTAATATACATTAAAATAATGCCTACAAAACTGTAATTTGGACCCTGGAATAACAGGGAATGGGAAGGGGGATGCAAACAAAATGGAGGACATAAAAACTGCACAACTTATTTCGAATCTATCAGAAACCATGACAAACCAATGTCTGCGAATACCACACAAAGAGTATATGGTAATGCCTGATATAAGCCATATTCTTCAAATAACTATGATCAAAACATGAAACAAGCAACAAACTACACACATACACTATCGATGGTGAAATGTGGGCATTGCTTGAAATGTTACATAAACTAAAGCAATAAATCTACTACCAGGATGAAGCAGAAAAAAAATCAAAACTCCCAAATGAATACTAAAACATCAACTGTAAAAATAAGGCTAACATGTACATTCAGACAAAAATGCAGTCTACGTTTAAAGCCTTCCACGTCAATATTGAAGCATCAAACATATGGGTATGGCTGTGGCGGAGAGATTGAAATGAGGAGTGTGGGAACAGCAGGACGGGGACGTTACAGAACATGAGGCAGCAAAAAAAACACAAAACCCCTTAATTCATGACAAACCTAAGTGACTTCAGGCTAAAATGGAATAATGATCTACAGGTACAGACGATAAGGTAGCAATTGATACACCGACTCAACTGAGCTACAGTCAGAAAAAAGTACATCAGCTTATAATTGCTTCGTTTTACACTCACACTGGAGTAATTAAAATAAAAGGAACACCAGATTTATTTATTTTTAATTCCAAAACTGCTATGCTTACCATTAAAAACAAAAACATTGTGAACAGTGATGTAAAGCAACAACAACATATATCCAAGTGTTTCACGCAGCTGCTTGCCATCAGTTTCGGACGGACCAATGATAAACCCCACGATATACCACACCATTTTCTAGTTTTTACACAACTGGGGTTTCACGAGCATGATAGTGAAAGATTAACAAAAAACAACCTTTACCATAATGTGAGATCTAGAATGCATTATTTTTCAAAATGTGTTGCTACACTGGAATTTTAGAGTACACACCTTTAAAAGGAAGTTACAGAAAAGAAGCACAATTAAAACAATGACTGGACAAGTTCCCCGAAACACTAAATCAGATAGCAGTGAGCATTAACCGATAAATATTTTGCATGTGTCTTCACAACACAGATTTTTTAAGGTCCCAATGATTTCCCACATCCTTCATTTTGTTATATTTTCAACTCTTTTTTTAGGGGGGGGGGGGGTGGTGATTACATTGTAGGGTCTCAATTTTTATGCATTTTTTTCTTTTCCAATTTAACAAAACGAACCAAAAATAAGACAAAAACAGTGATAAGAGTACATATGTTCTGAAAAGGGAAATCGAAGAGAGTTGAGAAAGATCCCGATGAAGAATATCAATGGAATGGGAAAGATACAGATGAACAATGTCAATGGGATGGGAAAGATACAGATGAAGAATATCAATGATAAGGGTAAGATACAGATGAAGAATAGTAATGGGATGGGAAAGATACAGATAAATATCAATGGGATGGGAAAGATATATATCAACAATGTCAATGGGATGGAAAAATAAAAACGAACAATGGTAACGGGATGGGGAGGATACAGATGAAAAATTACAATGATATGAAGAAAGATATAGATGATGAATAGCAATGGTATGGGAAAATACAAATGAAGAATATAAATGATATGGGAAAATACAAATGAAGAATAAAAATGATATGGGAAAGATACAGATGACGAATTGCAATGGGATAGGAAAGTTACAGATGAACAATATCATTGCGACGAGAAAGATACAGATGAACAATGTCAATGGGATGGGAAAGATATAGGAACAATGTCAATTGGATGGGAAAGATACAGATGATCAATGTCAATGGGATGGGAAAGATATATGAACAATGTCAGTCAGATGGGAAAGATACAGATGGAGAACATCAATGAGACGAGAAAGATACATATGAACAATGTCAATGGGAGAGAACGGATACAGATGAACAATATCAATGCGACGGGAAAGATACAGATGAACAATGTCAATGGGATGGGAAAGATAGATGAACAATGTCAATGGGATGGGAAAGATACAGGTGAATGTAAATGAAATGGAAAGATGCAGATAAACAATGTCAATGCGATGGGAAATATACAGATGAACAATAACAAATTGATGGTAAACATACATATGAAGAATACAAATGGGATGGGAAAGATGCAGATGATCAATTGGATGGGAAAGATAGAGATGAACAATGTCAATCGGATGGAAAAGATACAGATGGAGAACATCAATGAAATGGGAACGATACAGATGAACAATGTCAATGGGATGAGAAAGATACAGATGAACAATGTCAATGGGATGGGAAAGATACAGATGAACAATGTCAATGGGATGGGAAAGATACATATGTAGAATGTCAATGATATGCAATGATACAGATAAAGAATGTCAATGATATTGGAAAGATACAGATGAACAATGTCATTGATATGGGAAAGATACAGATTTAGAATGTCATTGATATGCGATGATAACAGATGAAGAATGTCAATGATATGCAATGATACATATGAAGAACGTCAATAGGATGGGAAATATACAGATGAAGAATGTCAATCATATGCGATGATACAGATAAAGAATGTCAATAGGATGGGAAATATACAGATGAAGAATGTCAATGATATGCGATGATACAGATGAAGAATGTCAATGATATGCGATGATACAGATGAAGAATGTCAATGATATGCCATAATACAGATGAAGAATGTCAATGGGATGGGAAAGGTACAGATGAAAAATGTCAATGATATGCGATGATACAGATGAATGTGAATGGGATGGGAAAGATACAGATGAATGTCAATGGGATGGAAAAAAAATATAGCATGAATGTAAATGGGATGGGAAAGATAGAGATGGAGAATGTCAATGATATTGGATGATACAGATGAAGAATGTCAATGACATGCGATGATACAGATGAATACTGTCAATATCCGATGATACAGATGGATGTCAATGAGATGCGATGATACAGATGAAAAATGTCAATGATATGCGATGATACAGATGAAAAATGTCTGTGATATGCGATGATACAGATGAATAATGTCAATGATATGCGATGCTATGGAGGAATAATGTCAATGATATGCGATGATACAGATGAATGTCAATGATATGCAATGATACAGATGAATGTCAATGATATGCGATGATACAGATGAATAATGTCAATGATATGCGATGATACAGATACACAATGTCAAAGATATGCGATGATACAGATGAATGTCAATGATATGCGATGATACAGATGAAGAATGTCAATCGGATGGGAAAGATACAGATGAATGTCAATGATATGCAATGATACAGATGAAGAATGTCAATGATATGCGATGATACAGATGAAGAATGTCAATGATATGCGATGATGCAGATGAAGAATGTCAATGATATGCGATGATACAGATGAAGAATGTCAATGGTATGCGATGATACATATGAAGAATGTAAATGATATGCGATGATACAGATGAATAATGTTAATGATATGCGATGATACAGATAAAGAATGTCAATGATATGCGATGATACAGATGAAGAATGTCAATGGGATGGGAAAGATACATATTTAGAATGTCAATGATATGCGATGATACAGATAAAGAATGTCAATGGGATGGGAAAGATACATATTTAGAATGTCAATGATATGCGTCGATACAGATGAAGAATGTCGATATGCGATGATACAGATGAAAAATGTCGATGATATGTGATGATATAGATGAAGAATGTCAATGATATGCGATGATACAGATGAAGAATGTCAATGATGTGCGATGATCCAGATGAAGAATGTCAATGATATGCGATGATACAGATGAAGAATGTCAATGGGATGGGAAATATACAGATGAAGAATGTTAATGATATGCGATGATACAGATGAAGAATTTCAATGATATGCGATGATACAGATGAAGAATGTCAATGATATGCGATGGTACAGATGAAGAATGTCAATGATATGCGATGATACAGATGAAGAATGCCAATGATATGCGATGATACAGATGAAGAATATCAATGATATGCGATGATACAGATGAAGAATGTCAATGATATGCGATGATACAGATGACGAATGTCAATGATATGCGATGATACAGATGAAGAATGTCAATGGGATGGGAAAGATACAGATGAATATCAATGGTATGTGAAAGATACAGACGAAGAATAGCAGTGGAATAGGAGACATACAGATTAACAGTATCAATGATGTGGGATAGAATTGCTATGCCCTGCACAGTGTGCAGATCCAACATAACTCAGTCAAGGGTCCAGGGCCCTCTGCTAAACTTAGTTGGACTTATTTTTTACCATGACCAAGAGTGGTCAGTTCGTGCTATCATTAGCACCAGCTGGGCTGGAATATGACAAAATGGGTAGCAGTTAAGAGTAGCTGGAAATGGGGGAAAGTGACATCTGTGCCTAGGTAACAGACATGTCCCTGACTTATGGCAAAGCAGAAAGCCAGAAGGAAACGAGGTAACAAAACACACCGATACAAGATGCCTGCACTAATTCACTTTGTACAGTGAAAGGCAAACATCTGTCCTATATATTTATCTACCAGACTTTGTCAAAACAGAAAAAATGCCTATTTCCGATATAGGCTCAATAAAAAAAAAATGTTTTTTGTAAAATTAGAAACAAAGCTGTTTTACTGTAAAATTATCTAACTGCCTCTGTCTTTTCTAAAATAACAAAAAGCAAACTAAAGATTGGTTACAATGCAAATCTATCAGTTCTCAGATATAACGCTAAGGGATTCACACAGACAAAAATATACTTTGGTAACTGGTATTTCCACTCAAACACCACACCCTCAAAAACACCCATACACACGCTCGCTCGCACACACACACACGCACACACACACACACGCACACACACACGCACACACACACGCACACACACACGCACACACACACACACACACACACACACACACACACACACACACACACACACACACAAGAAAGATACATTCTTATGCTGGTTGCACAGTATAGCATATATTGATGATGAACACCCGTGGTGTGCCTATCCATAGATCTACACGTAGTTATTTTCATCCTACACAAACACACACACACACACACACACACACACACACACACACACACACACACACTGTCTCTCTCTCTCTCTCTCTCTCTCTCTCTCTCTCTCTCTCTCTCTCTCTCTCTCTCTCTCTCTCACATACACACACACACAAATCTGCATACATACTGGGACTGGATGTAAAAAAAAAGCACAAGGGTGTTTATCCCATTATCCTCAATATAAGATAATATAATGAAAAGGACACGCACGCACGCACGCACGCACGCACGCACGCACGCGCGCACACGCACGCGCGCACACGCACGCAGCGCGACACACACACACACACACACACACACACACACACACACACACACACACACACACACACACACACACTTCGACTTGGATCGAAGTTTCCACCTCTCCTCTTTCCTAACACCCCTGTTCAGTTCATTCTCACCGTCTCCTTCTACCTCCCTCCCCCAAAATGATCACTTTAATTCTAAAGGCAGTGCCCTCTTCTCTTTGTATATGCAACTTTTCTTTAAAGAGCAACTCCTAAAATGATTCTCCTATCCGACATTCTGAAATCAGCACTTTAAAAAAAAATCTAAATTGCTCCCTGCCCCACACTCCCCTGCAATTTATAAAGTGACTGCATACCCCCCCCCCTCTCCTCAGTTATTTCAACTCTTTACCCATGTAACAGAACATTTAACACCCCCCCCCAAAAAAAAAAAAAGCAACAACAAAAAACAACAACTTTCTAGCATCCTTTCCCCTAAAATTGTAGCACCTGTTCCCTTACAAAGCTCAGCAATAGTATTTGACTAGCATGTTCCAAAAAATCACCAGAACTAATCAAATATGATGAACTTGGTTTTTTTTACTTTTATTTTGGCGTTTTTCAAATTGTTCACTACTGTTTTCCTTTTGATTTTTGGCGGAATTTGTTTGCGAGATCATAGTTGAAGAAGCCCTGTACTTATCCGTTTACTCGCAATTCAGTACGATCCAACAATAAAGGACAATGTGTCGCCACTGTGTCACTGCATACCATTTTGTCTACCTGCCTTTTGTGTCCACATTTGGGGCCAGAGTTAGAGTTGAGGTTAGTGTTAGGGTTAGAGTTAAGAGTTAGTAGCGGGCAAGGGTTGTCTGTCAGCTGGTCGATCTGAATGTTAGAATGCATGTGGACACAACAGCAGATAGACACATGGTATGTAGCTATAGGCACAATGGTCCATAGCTCGCAGTGGCATGGAGCTTTGAATCAGAGCCACAAGTCTGTTCAACAACAAAGGCTGGGTGTTGGACTCGAGTGTCCACACTTTTCCATTCCGCTATCAATTTTGTTTCAGGCCCAACATGTTTTTGAACGTGTTTTCGCTTGAAAAGAGTTTAGATAAGACAGGTAACAATAAATTAATCTGTCCTACTTTTTTGTATTCCAATTGCTCTAAATGTGCATATGTATCCCTCCTTTACTCCCATCTCCCTAGCTTGCCTCTCTTTCCCTTACCTATATATCCTCCCCACATCTACCCCCTTAACTCACACACTTCCTCTGAAATCGGAGTGTGGCTGCCTACATGGCAAGGTACTTGAAACCAGTCATAATTATACCAAAAACTTTTCTCAGTGTGCAATTTATATTTCTCAGCTATGGATGGATAAGTACAAATTCGGGGGGACCCCCAGAATGCTTATAGGGGAACGCACGCGCGCGTGCGCGTGCGCGTGCGCGCGCGCACACACACACACACACACACTGCTCTAACTGTGCATCTGTACCTTTTTTTCTAAATCACCCCTTTCCATTCCTTGTCTCTCTATCCAGCATGAAGTCTCCTCCCCACAACTACCTCATTCACACAAACACACAAACACAGACACAGACACACACACAGACAGACACACACGCACACAGACACATACACACGCACACAGACACAGACACACAGACACAGACACACACAGACACACAGACACGCATGCAGAATTAAAAAAAATATATACAACGCTGTTTTCAAAAAATATATAACTGAATTTACACTATTTCGAAAAAGTGTATTCACTAATCAAGGGTCAAATTTACTATTTCCTAATCATCTAATCAGATTCCCTTGAGGTTAAAAAAAGTCTAAGAATCATTGTTAACCTAAGACAGTACATAAGGGCAATGTTTTTGCAATCGTACATCTTAAAAAAATAATAAAGTCAGAAAAAAGGCTTTTAGGAAAAAATGCCAAGTTCTGCAGAATCCTACTATCACCAGTAAACATGTCAGATCAGGGATATATTATCAATTAATTAATCAAAATCCCTTGAAAAAATAAAAGAAAAAATCTTTCATGTGAAAAATAATTCCAATTTAGATCTTATGCAAACTAATGTCAAAGACTATTTTCTGAAGCAGCATTAAATACATTTGAAAACAAAATGACACCACTAATTAAAAAAAATCTAACATTACAATTAAAAAAGTCGAAGCTATGCCAGGAACAGTAATCGAAAGCTATCAAGGATCAGATTCATTAACATAAAAAAAACATAAGTTTAAAAAATAAAACTTTAGCTATCCTTTGTGTATCTTGAATAAAACTTTTATTCTATCATAAGAATACCTTTGCTAATCTTAAATTTCCCCACAATTCTGTAGGGGTAAATTTCTGTAAAAAATAAATAAATAAAGCTGAGTATTAGTTGATGTACTTGTGTTTTCTTGATGTCCTAGTCTTCCACACTGGATGATTTCTTGATGTCCTAGTCTTCCACACTGGATGATTTCTTGATGTCCTAGTCTTCCACACTGGATGATTTCTTGATGTCCTAGTCTTCCTATTCTATCATAAGAATACCTTTGCTAATCTTAAATTTCCCCACAATTCTGTAGGGGTAAATTTCTGTAAAAAATAAATAAATAAAGCTGAGTATTAGTTGATGTACTTGTGTTTTCTTGATGTCCTAGTCTTCCACACTGGATGATTTCTTGATGTCCTAGTCTTCCACACTGGATGATTTCTTGATGTCCTAGTCTTCCACACTGGATGATTTCTTGATGTCCTAGTCTTCCACACTGGATGATTTCTTGATGTCCTAGTCTTCCACACTGGATGATTTCTTGATGTTCTAGTCTTCCACACTGGATGATTTCTTGATGTTCTAGTCTTCCACACTGGATGATTTCTTGATGTTCTAGTCTTCCACACTGGATGATTTCTTGATGTCCTAGTCTTCCACACTGGATGATTTCTTGATGTTCTAGTCTTCCACACTGGATGATTTCTTGATGTTCTAGTCTTCCACAATGGATAATTTCTTGATGTCCCGGTCTTCCACAGCGATGAGATCTGAAGATATAAAACAACATGTCAGGGCATTGATATCTGATCTTTATCTTTTTGTCACTGTCTTAACTGTCACCCACTCATCCCAGCATTTTAAAACAGCAGCACTCCATGGCAGTGTGCAAGGGAGGAGAAGTCTGAGTGCACGACTTTTTTTAAGGACCTCGCAAAAGAGGCAGACATACTCCGACTCCAGAGAATTTTCTCATGCAAAGGAGAATGCAGGTTATCGAGTTAAGAGCTTGAAGCTCAGGGCAATCTCAACATAACATTCCAATGTAGGCTTTGCCACCTAACCGACATCAATAACTGACCACTGGGTCAAAGCCCAGTCACACAAATTCTCTTGTCACGGCAGATTTCCTTTATTCCCTCTCCCCATCCTTGCCACCACAAAATAACTGTAGATCACCAAATGCCTATACAAAAAATATTGGACATTTTTCAATGAAAGGATATGTACGAAACTTGACTATGGAGAGCTTGGGGAGGACTTTCATTTTATCTTTAGGTGTATACCCTTTGTTCAAATGTTGCTCTGAGTATTTAGATAAGTTTTTATAGGGACGCCCGAATCATCTGAAGTTCCACATATTTAACAGTTAAAACAAAAAAATTCCATGTTTGAAAGATTTGAGTGCATTAATTTTTAGGACACAGTTTTTATTTTAATTCAAAATATTCAGTTTCTTACAAAATGGTGTACTCTAATCTAGTCAGAGCACGACATAAGTAAATATTATAGCACTGTATGTCTTGAATGTGTATACTATTTTTTTTTTCTGTCAGCTATGTTGACTGCATGGTAACTGAACTCGAGTTCTCTTTACTGCCTTTGGGATAAATGCACTGGAATTATCTTGATATATTCCCTGTAGGGCTTTATGAAATAAATCTTGTGTTAGCTCCTCGGCCTTCTGTGGCTCCTAGATTCCACTAGCTTAGCATGGAGACAACTGTTGGCTCCTATCTATGCATGTATGAACCCTACGGATCAGTGATTTGGAACACTACTTCTAGGGAAAATATCCTAAGTTCAATTTTAAAGGGATACAGGGAAGTTCTTCAGCCCTTCTTTATAGGGACATCACAAATGGACAACCTACCTTTTGGTTTTTTTTGTCAAGATGTGTCATGATGGCTGCCCTCACACACGTCAGGTCACAGGCACTGGAGTCCAGCCCCTCAGCCCCTGAAACCAACAGGTCACCCACCATCAGTCACACTGACCACTCCGGCTGATATAATATTAGCGAAAATATCGGAACGATTTTATTTCATAGCCGGAAGATTTCAGTCACGTTTTTTTCTTTAGCATTTGCTAACTCTGTCGAAAATTGAGCTTAGTCAATTTACAGTGTTTAAAACATTTAAATACCTGGTGAAACTTGGGAGTTCTGATCAAACTATTTAAAAACATAACTTAACAAGGGGGAACTACAGTCTACATGATTTTTTTTTCTCATTGGAGAAGACAATATTATTTAAAGTAATAAACATCCCTCCAGCTCTGTATAACAAAAAGAATTTTTTTAAAGTGTTCAACCCTTCAGCTATTTATAACTAAATGTAAAGTTATAAAATATTTGTTTTCTTGATAAACAAAACCTGAAGAACTGTGTTTTAAAGCAATCAACTGCATGTGTACAATTATGTATTTACACATGTTGGGCGTTCCTCACATTAAGCTTGGGAGCACGGAAGTGGGGGGTGTGGGGGGATTAACCAGTGTATGCATTACCTTAGCATATCTAAAAAATGGATGACAGAAAAACAGACAGAGCAAAACAAACCAAAATAAGCGCGTACATAGGCCTACACACCAAACAGTCACATATACAAAGCCACAGACATAGAGACAAACACACAACATACACACTGACATACACCGAGGCAGATTGATCACATAGGATTCTCACCTGCTCTGCGACATGTAGCACTCACTGATGCTGTCGTGGTTGGTAACAGCAGTGGATGGATGCTGCTGGCAGTGAAGATACCTGGGATGCTTTGCTTCACTTTTCTCCACGCTGGTCTGTCTTCAGTGTTTCAGAGTAGGAGAGAGCTGCCATGCCCAGGTCGGTCCGTTCTGTGAGGTTATCTGTTCAATTCTTCTGTCTTGAGTTCTCTGGAGTCTGGAGGCCCCTGGAAAACCAGACAGACATGTGTAAGCTAGAGACAAGGCGGGTCAGGGGGGAAGCAAGGTTCCTGGCATCTGATTCCAGAGCATGTAAAGAAGCAGTAACTGCTACAACGCTGTATCTCAGCACTCCACAATATGTTTAGGGAGACGATGCTACACCAATGTGTGTATACTCTTTCATAGCAAACATAGACAGTAAAGCGATAAGACAAGAACTTATCTGGATTAAAAACCGCAACCAAAGTGACGCTTCCTTGAAGACAGCACTTTGCACTCCATCTAGTGTTGCTGCTATGTTTATGACAGTTACAATTACACTGTGCATATAAAAATTGAAGTCATAGTCGTCTTTTCATAGTTTGGTATTTAAAGTCATTGCTCTAGGCCTAAATTATTTTTAAAAAGCCACTTTTAGTGCACTTTAAAATAAGTGTAATGAGCTTTACATTTTATTTTGGCTTTTTGCCAAGAAAACAATGATCCAAACTCACTATGCACATACAAACAAATCACAGACACCGAGTTATGAAGTGTGTTTAAAGTCAGCTGAAAAGTTTTTATATATATATAATATATATATATATATATATATATATATATATATATATATATATATATATATATATATATATAATCTTATACTTACCATTTAGAACGTGATGAAAATTCCCGGAAGTGACAGCTTGATGAAAGAGAAACTGTCAGGTCTTGATGAATGCAGGGACTATCCATAGAAGAAAAATTCCGAGGTTTTGAAGATGGAAAGGAAGCCAGTGGAGGCATTAGTACTGGAAAAACAGCTCCCGTAGAACTGCTATGTGATCAGCATGACGAATTTAACCCTAAGGATAAGACTTCCGCAGACTAAGGAATTAAAAAAAAAAACCAAGAGTTTGGAAAATGCTTATAGGAGAGACAGAGAGAGAGAGAAAAAGAGAAAGAAAGAAAGAAAGAGAGAGAGAGAGAGAGAGAGAGAGAGAGAGAGAGAGAGAGAGAGAGAGAGAGAGAGAGAGAGACAGAGACAGAGACAGAGAGAGACAGAGAGAGACAGAGAGAGAGACAGACAGAGACAGACAGAGACAGAGAGACAGACAGACAGACACAGCCAGAGACAGAGAGAGAGAGGCAGCGAGAGAGATAGGCAGAGACAGACAGACAGACAGAGAGAAAGAGAAGGACATAGACAGAGAGAGAGAGAAAAAGACAGAGAAAAAGACAGAGAAAAAGACAGAGAGAGAAAAAGACATAGAGAGAGAGACATCTGACTTCAGAGAGAGAGAGAGAGAGAGAGAGAGAGAGAGAGAGAGAGAGAGAGAGAGAGAGAGACAGACAGACAGACAGACAGACACAGAGAGACAAAGAGAGAGACAGAGAGAGAGAGACAGAGAGAGAGACAGAGAGAGAGACAGACACACACAGTCACAGGTCCTCCTCTAAGAAGAAGCAGCTAGCTCCACACCAGTCCAGTCCTGATCCACCTTCCACTTCTACCGCAGTTCCCCCTCACCTGTCCCACATGGGGGCCAGCCTTCAGGGCCACGATCCAATTATTTATTTATTTATTTATTAATTATTATTATTTTATATCGAGGATAATGGAATACGCAATCATGCTTTGTTACAACTAGTCCCCATGTCTATGCAGTTTTGTAAATGTTCCCACCGGCACACGATCGCCTACTCTTACGAAAAGCGGAACATGATTTAACGTGTGCGCAAGATGTTCCGCGTGCGTTCGCACACGAGGCCTCGGTTTCTAGTTTCATCCGAAAGACTTTTTCGGGGGTGGGGCTGGAATCAGCGCTGATGTTAACTCCAGAGGAAAAATACTCTCGATGGGGACTCGAACTCGGGTCATCAAATTCCGAGCGCAATGTTCTGTTCATTAGGCTATCCCGTCCCGTCCCGTAAAATGCTCGTGCCTATTATCCTGAACATCCCAGCGATTCAGAACAATATTTTTGATGGTTATTCGCACATCACAAGTTAAGTCACGCACCATGGGGTTCTGTCATTTTTCAGCAAATGAACGCGGAGTTTGAAGTTCTGGTTGTTTTCGTTATCGAATCGAACAAGATTTCTCCCCAGCATTGTCAGTGCCTTCAAGGATGATCTTTCCGGAACACCAGGATCACTGTCACCTCTCCATCCCTTCCTACACCTAGCTTTAGTCTAGTTCTGTTTAACTTCCCTGGATGGGTTTGGTTTATTTCCGTTTTTGCCCCTTTCGTTTTTCATTGGTTTATTTGGGTTTGGTTTAGTTTAGTTTAGTTTAGTTTTATTTGGTTTAGTTTTACTTGTTTTAGCTTTATTTTGCGGGTTGGTTTAGTTTTTAGGAGGCTTTTTGTTTATTTTTTATGTCCAGGGAAGGTGATTTTGCTTTATTTGATATTATATAAAATTATTCCATTTTTATTCAAATTTTCTATCTTACGAACTCTACAAACTTAACATTTGACAATAGCAATTTTGGTTTTTGTCAATTCCGTTTAGTTTATTTCTTTTAATTTCGTTTGTTGATCTCAGTTTTTTCTAACAAGGGATGTCAAAGCAATCCGGAATGTGGTGTTCAGTGATCATCTAAAGGCACTGGCATGCTGTCTAGGAGACAGCCAAGAAGCATTTTCCAAAAATAAACGGCATTTGGCCAGAGAAACATGCGCTTCTAACTCAAAGTAAACGTAGACGGAACACTGGGACAGTACATTATCCTCACTCTTAAGGACCAAGACAAATGAACCGAAGTTGTTTCAAACTTTTAGTAGTGGCACTCGGTTTGTAGAACAGGGGACAGGATAGTCTGTCGGCAGGAGTAATGCCCTCGTGATCTGCTGACCCGGGTTCGAATCTCGTTTAAGAGGATTTTTTTTCTGAAGTTAGCATAAGTGGACTCCACACACACACACACACAGCTAGAGGGGGGGGGAGAGAGAGAGAGAGAGAGAGAGAGAGAAGAGAGAGAGAGAGAGAGAGAGAGAGAGAGAGAGAGAGAAGAGGAGAGAAGAGAGAGAGAGAGAGAGAGAGAGAGGAGGAGAAGAGAGAGAGAGAGAGGAGGATGGGAGGAGTAAAGAGACGGAGAAAGGGAGGGAGGATGAGAGAGGAGAGGGGGAGAGAGAGGGAGAGTAAGAGGGAGGGCGGGAGAGAGAGGGAGAGAGGAGGATGGAGGGAGAGAAGAGAGAGAGAGAGAGAGAGAGAGAGAGAGAGGAGAGAGAGAGAGAGAGAGAGAGAGAGAGAGAGAGAGAGAGAGGAGAGAGAGAGAGAGATGTATACACACACATGCATACATCAAATATTTCAAACAGGACACCTGACAACATCCAAATAAAATCACACACTGTACAGTGGAGTCCTAGATCCCTGCTGTCATAACAGGACTACCGCTATGTAGCCTACTTGCGTGCACCTACATACATACATCTGGAATTTAATGAAGCTTTACTACTCCTCTCCCCGTAAAAGTCCTTCGGATGAGACCATAAACAGAGGTCCCGTATTGCAAACGCACGCAAAGCATATTGTGTAAAAGCCCTAGTCCCCTTTTCGGATGAGTAGGCCAGTATGTGCCAGTGGAAACGGATAACAAAATTCATACACACGGTGACTGGAGTTGAAAAAGCACAGGGATGCTTATTCCATTAACTTCGAAATAAAATAAAGAAAAAATAAACACACAGAGCCGAACATATCCTCACAATAAATAGAACGAATAAATCTACAGCATGAAATAAGTGCACCGATATTACCTTTGAAAACGCATGTTCACTGGCAGTAGGCTGATTCAACTCGCAGAGTAACTCGTGCTAGCCAACGCAACGTAACATCGGAACTACAGCTAGAACTACAGTGGCGGGGGGGGGGGGGGGGGGAGGAAACCTGTTAACAGGTGCAGAAAAGTAGTACTCGTCACGTGTTCCCTTTATTCCTCGGTTTACAAACTTTTTGAAAAAAAGAAAGCATTAGCAGTGACAAGAAAAAAAATCAATTCAATGCTTCTGTCAGGCCTTTCCTCTGCCCACAAAAATACCTTTACTTTATTCCCTCAATCTCTTTTCTGGACACTGTAAAACTTTGGAAGGAGGGAGTGGGGAGATCGCATAAAGCCTTACACTTGCTGGTCATTGAACACACTAAATGATTCACAGGAAATAGCGATACAGCATTGCACAGGCGAAAATTATAGAAAAGCAAATATAACGCCATTGGCAAAGGGAGGGGGGGGACAAATTATTTACCTTTCCTCTCAGGTATATAAGGCTTGGAGGATGAACAGGGAGCTTTGTCATTAAGACATGGAACACGCGAATAATTTAGTTCACCTCCAACGATTCCTTATGTGGAGTTAAAGCAAAAATTTAGTTACAGGAGCAGGGGAGCATAAGGAAATTTTCCGCCGTTTCCGAGCCATGTTTGTAACGAAAGAAGATACTTTCACAGTTCTTGCTTTTCCATATACCTTTAAATTTAACAATACAATTAGGATAATGAAAACCAAAACAAAGTCATAAAAAGGACACTTACCTGAGGCCTTACCTTAATAAGTCGTAGAGAGCGGTGACAGCACGTCTTGTCTTGGTGAGGGAGCGATTTACTTTGAATCAGTCTGTCAACTGAACACTGAAGTGCGCAGGTCTAAATTATAGTCAGCGCCCTCTGTGAGTGAACATTTTTTCTTGCACGTGCATCATGCATCACGGATCTTCAACATCGAGGGACGAATCAGTCGCCATGGCACAGTGGTTAGCACCTTGGGTTGCGGACTAAAAGGTTGCGCGTTCGAATCCCATGAGAGTCATAGGGATTTTTTTTTTCACACACCAATGCTGGGATGCAATTAAGATAGAAACTGTACATAATACGACCCTGTCAAGTAGTCTAAAAGCGCAAACACTTCTAAAGCAGCATCACTGTACCATCCTTGCCATCATTGATCATCATGTAATACAAACGGTTGTCTTTGTTTAAGCCCATCGTTGCTCTAGTCTCATGTTGACTAAGTTGTGGTTTCTCCATACACTTCTGTGGTCAGTCTGTAGTTGTGGTTTCTCCATACACTTCTGTGGTCAGTCTGTAGTTATGGTTTCTTCACACACTTCTGTGGTCAGTCTGTAGTTGTGGTTTCTCCATACACTTCTGTGGTCAGTCTGTAGTTGTGGTTTCTCCATACACTTCTGTGGTCAGTCTGTAGTTATGGTTTCTTCACACACTTCTGTGGTCAGTCTGAAGTTGTGGTTTCTCCATACACTTCTGTGGCCAGTCTGTAGTTGTGGTTTCTCCATACACTTCTGTGGTCAGTCTGTAGTTATGGTTTCTTCACACACTTATTTCCCTGTTGTCAGTCTGTAGTTGTGGTTTCTCCATACACTTCTGTACCTGTGGTCAGTCTGTAGTTATGGTTTCTTCACACACTTATGTCCCTGTTGTCAGTCTGTAGTTGTGGTCAGTCTCAGTCAAAGTCTTTGGGGCTGGAGGTTCACCAGGTAGCCTCAGTGGAGGTACGTTGTAGGAGTCATCACTTCAGCTGGGCAAAGCAGTCTCCCTCTGTGACTGAGCCAACGTAATCGTTAGTAGGAAGCTTAGTAAATGTTATCCTGTGTATGTTATTTCAGAACAGGCACCACTGAAGACCACCAAAGTGACCCAGCAGCAGTGCAGGGCCCCTCTGGCTGTTGGGCCTACCACAGCCCGACATTAACGGACACACTCTGGACTTCTGACCCTAAGGATGCAACGTCTGGAATCTGTGTATGGCTGTGGCATACAAAAAGAGTAGTGTAGGAATAGCAGGACACGGACATCACAGATGAAGAGGCAGCACAACCACCACGAAAAGCTCCCCTCCCCACCTATGTTTCCCTCTCTGTCTCTGTCTCAGTCCCTGTTTGTCTGTCTGTCTGTCTCTCTGTCTCTGTCTCTCTCTCTTATAAAAATTGTATACCCAAAAGACTGACTTAATGTACCGTGATTTATTTTTAATCTATCAAAAGAAGTAAGATAAATTTGAAGAAATTAGTCACGTACTTTATTGAAAAAAAAACCCTAAGAGAATCATGACTGGGGATACAAGCCATTCAAACCAGTGAGTGGCAATACCCAGTCACTTGCAGTTACAACCCGCCACGACATTATATTTTTAGAAAATAAATTGCCCTAGTTCTTTACACTTTGGAAAAATACTAAAGAAGGATGCTAATAAAAGGTATAAAGAAAGTGCTTATTGATAAGTTATGATGATATTCAATAAACATCTAAGTATCAAAATACATACATGTGCACGTGACCAACCAGTTTACAAGGTACTCACGTAATCTATAGTCATATAAGTGAGTACCAAAAAATGAGTACAATACATCCTCTCTGTCACTATTGACACCATAAAGTATAGTTGACTCTGAGTGGTGTGAGATAAAGTCCAAACGCAAACACACAAGGTTGTTAACAGTTAAAGGGAAATAACTACTTTGAAAGGACATCAGTTTAGCAAGCAGCAAGTGTAGTTTCCCTTGGATTTCAACAGGATTTAATGTTCATATATTTTTTAAAAGCGTCCAAATAGCATATTGAGGGCTGAAGCTTGAGATAGACTCCCTCCATCTTGACAGATGACCTCTATCACCCCCATCTCCAAACCTGACAAGGACCTTAGGGACCCTGACAGCTATACACCAACAAGGACCTTAGGGACCCTGACAGTTACACACCAACAAGGACCTTAGGGACCCTGACAGCTACACACCAACAAGGACCTTAGGGACCTTAGGGACCCTGACAGTTACAGACCAACAAGGACCTGAGGAACCTGACAGTTACAGACCATCAAGGACCTTAGGGACCCTGACAGTTACAGACGAACAAGGACCTTAGGGACCTGACAGTTACCTAAGGTCCTTGTTCGTCTGTAACTGTCAGGGTCTGATAGGATGGTCAACCACCACCGCCTGGTGTGGCATCCTGAAGCAAAAGGTCTTCTAGCCATGGAACAATGTAGTTTCTGCAAGAATCACTGCACCATGGACCACCTGGTCTGCCTCCAGACGAGCATCCAGAACGCCTTCATCAATAAAAAGCGTGTCTTTAGATTTGGAAAAGGCCTTCGATACTGCCTGAGGATAGGACATCATGTCAGGCCTGTGGGATCCGGGGTTTTGGGGTCGTTTGCCATTGATCCTGACAAGCTTTCTGGGGAAGAAACGGTTTCGGCTGGGGTTTGTTCAGCGCTCTATGATATATTTAAGCAAGATAAGAGAGTAACGCAGGGAAGCACCCCGTCTCCAACTCTTTCCAGCATAAAAATAAACAACATCGTCAAATCAGAACCCCAGGACTAAAACGTATATTGAGAAGATATAACAACAGGATGATTTGAGTACCCTCTTACCCCAACGTTTGCGCAGCAATAGAGCTCATACCACCATGACAGTGCTCTACTGTATACATTCACAATTTACCACCATCTGTTATTCATGTGTCCACACAACAGCCTCATAGAAAGCAGCCTGGCTTGAATATAGCAGATATGTCGGAACAAAAAGCACGTAGAACTTACGCACAACAAAGGTTCTTACATATGGTTAATCATCATGATAATATACACTATGATGCACTACATCACAGTGCAAGGTCATCGCCACATGCACACACAGAGAAAACACACACACACACACACACACACACACACACACACACACACACACGCACGCACGCACGCACGCACACACACACACACACACGCACACACACACACACACACACACACACACACACACACACACACACACACATAGAACACACACACACACACACATAGAAAAACGTACACACAAACGCGAGCGCGCTCATGCATACACATGCGCATACGCACCCCCAAGAATAAGGCGCATATCAAGAAAGCAGAGCCCACGACACCATGACAGTGTTATACTGTATACATACTCAATTTAATGGCATCTTTGAATGGTGGTGCTGCTCTTGTGGCGACACCTCAGCCTCGAAGATGGCACACAGTCTTTAATATAACAGGTCCATCGGAACATAAACGCATACAGTGCACGCAAAAAACCTCACATAACCTTATGGATACTCAATATTAATATAATACAAAATATGATGAACCACGCGAGCATACGCCCTCTAGCCCACAAGATTCAGGCGAACATAAAGAAATACAAAAGGCCGGGTTGAGTCCTGACTTTTGCACAGTATAAGAGCCCACGATACCATGACAGTGCTCTACCTTATGCATTCACGCTTTACTAGCATCTTTGATATGGGTGGCGCTGTTCTTGTGGTGACATCAAAACCCTAAAGAAGGCAGCCTGTTATGAATATTTGTAGGAAGTCTGACGGAGCAAAAGTGCCTACAGTGCACGCGTAACATATATTGTTACTACTACTACTACTACTACTACTACTACTACTACTACTACTACTACTACTACTACTACTACTACTACTACTACTACTACTACTCCTCCTGCTTACAATGATATAATACTGATGATAATATTAAAATACCGTTATATGAAGGGAGAATTATGTAAGTCCTAAAGCACTGTGGCTGACCGGTCAGTACATAAAAGATAAACGTAGAATGCTATGTATTAAACGTAGAATGTTCAGGAAATGTTTCAAATAACAATGTTCTGCTGCCTGTTGCTCAGTCAGAAGTCAGAAAAATCAAAGTGCATGTTGACTGAATAGGCCTTTGTAACTTAACTAATGTCATAAAAATAGGAAAACGTTGACTTTGAGGTGTTTTGGCTTGAATAGCAATTCCTCTGTAATCTGTGATGGCTCTACGTTTTGACTTACAGACGAAATTTGTCTAAATACATTTTTTTGTAGTCACATGTAACTTATTGTCAATACAAAATCTGTATACTGATCTATGAAGAATCCTGTTTACATAACAGATCTTCACTCGATTTAGCATTGCAAGCAATTGGATATGAAAGCTATGCGTATTTTACGATTTTGCGATTCTACTGGTAAAATTCGTAAGCTGAGTATTGCGTTGGATTTTTGTCTTGAAGTGTTTAAACACCACTGTTTGTGCCATGGTTATAATGTTAAAATAACAAACGTCGTAGACACATCGAAATGTGGTTCATTTTATTCTGGCAGTGAAGAGTTAGGTTTAATGGCGTCAGCTTCAACTGTTTGACAAGCGAAATGATTCGTTTAGTGTGTTGAATTTCCTAGGTTTGTCTAGATAGCATTGATAATAATGTAGTTTGTCAGCGCGGATGCTGACTGCGTTTGGAGGGGGGGGGGGAGATGCAACCTTATGTGTGTGTGTGTGTGTGTGTGAGGAGAGAGAGAGAGAGAGAGAGAGAGAGAGAGAGAGAGAGAGAGAGAGAGAGAGAGAGGAGAGAGAGAGAGAGAGAGAGAGGAGAGAGAGAGAGGAGAGAGAGAGAGAGAGAGAGAGAGAGAGAGAGAGAGAGATTTTGTTAATAACGTCATTGTTTGTATGCTAGATCTTGTGTTTGAAAATTAGTGGACAAGGGAGTTAATTAAATTATCTCCTGTACAACCTTGTCGCTGGGTAGTGTTACGATTTTCGGACACACCTGTAAATTGTGAGACGTCTTTTTGATAGTTATAGTTACATTGAACTGTTGAGCGGTCCCATGTTCATAATCATCGATACTAGTTCCATATTTTGTCATCATACCTGTAACACCATTGGTATGATTGAGAAATAAATAAAAAATAGTTTAAACGTTATTTGTTATGGTTCTTCCCATAAATGGGGTACCAACCTTGTGTTTGGGGTTAACCTTGCGATAGACTGGCGTCCTATCCATGGGGGAGTCTATGACTCTCAGTCGCTTAACGCCACAGAAACCGGGATAAGCACCGGCCTGATGAGCCTTAGGCTGGTACAGACTTCCCATAAAAATGTGTAAATGAGAAAGCAAGCTCTATTAAAATATTCCAAGCAGAGTTTGACTTGTTCATGTCAGATTTTTGGAAAGCGTTTTAGTACAGTATAATAATGATGACGATAGTATTATCTTTTTCTTTTTTTCTATATTTTTTTTTGCTGCCTCGTCTTCTGTGACGTCCCCGTCCTGTTGCTCCCACGCCGCTCATTTCAATCTCCCCGCCACAGCCATACCCTGTTTCGTTGTGTCTCACCCCCGGGGGTCGGGAGTCCACAGGGAACCCATCAATATTAGGCCGCCGCGGGGCCACCAGCCAGAGGGGCCCTGCACTTCTGCTGGGTCACTTGAGTGGTGTTCAGTGGAGCCTGTTCTGAGCTAACATACGCAGGACACCACCAACTAAGCCCCCTACTAACGACAGTATTAGCTCAGTTGCGGAGCCAGACTGAGTGAGCCACCCACTCGAGGTGGCGACCACTACAACGTCCCTCCAACGACCGCCTCCCCGCGAACCTCCAACCCCAAAAGCTTTGACACAAACTCACCTCAGACACAGAAGGGTATGGGGAAACCGAATCTGAGGTCACCAAGAGACCAGAGCAACGGGGGCCACCGAATCAGAGGCAATTTTTATTATTGCATGATGATCAATGATGATGAGGCTTATGTACTGCTGCTGCTGTGGAGGTGCATCCGCTTTGAGACTACTTGACAGGGTTGTTCTCTACGCTTACTGTCATAATATATATATATATATATATATATATATATATATATATATATATATATATGTATATATATATTATCCCGGCATCAACCAGGCCTGAGAGATACAGACACCAGCAGTGTTGGTCAGGCAATTTGAGCAACACTCTGAAATTCGCATCCGTAAAGTGGATGAAGCTCAACTGTGTGGTCCCAGTCTCCCCACTGAGCCCACAGCACACTCACTCTGGGTAGGAGCCGGTCACTGCGCCATGGCGGCTGGTTGACGGTAGTATTATCAATACTACTTCTTCCAGGACGGTACCGAGATGTAAGGAATAGGGCAAGGGAAAGAGCGGAACAACAGTTCTCAGGCAACAGAAGAATCAGGGGATCACAGTAGCTGGCCAAATGTCGGGACTCGAAATGTGTGGTACTTCAATCCCTGTTTTGGACCAGAAACAATGCCATCATCCTCTAGATCATGAGCAGTGGTGTGGGTGCTAGTCTTTTGGATGAGAGAATAAACCCAAGTCCTATCCTACAAATGATAATTAGTATTCAGCGCACACAATCTATACCAAGGTAACTTGTGAGTTGTCCATTGAACAAAGGAAAAAAAATCGACTCTGATGGGAAAAAATACG
>CM060334.1:54054538-54074538 GCA_030674155.1 Stramonita haemastoma
TAATCCAATCAACAAGATGTCAGGAAGGGAGATGATCTATGGTTTGATAACCTCCCCTGTCCAGTCACTCCGACATTCATGTTATGTAACGAGTCGTGGGCAGACGTAATGTGGGTGACTGACTGTAAAAAAAATGACAGCACTGGGAAATAGGGTTAACATTCATTATCATCGTTTCATTTCTCAAAAGATTAGTTTTACCCAGACTTTATTTATTATTATTTTTTTTATTGTTCTTTTATTCTTTTATATCGATGATAATGGGATAAGCACTTTGTGCATTTTTTTTTTACATCCAGTCCTCGTGTGTATGCAGTTTTGTAAATGTCATCTGTTACCATTTATTTAAATGTGTTTGACTGTTTTTTTTGTTACTATCTTAGCTATATATTGTAATTTCTAGCTACCAAAGTGAACAGTACAACCAAAGTACATGACTTGAATATTTTCGTTTCATAAAGCTGTTGGTTACTGTTTTCACAAAATGCTTCTTTCGAGCTCTTGAAGAAAAAAAACAGACAAAAAGGAGCAGTACTTTACAAATGCGCGTATCAAGTCTAAAGATTGCACAAGCTATTAGCGCTTTTTCTTTCAAAAGTAGTTAACACTTTATGATAATAAATCGATAAAAGAATGTGCTACCCCAACAACTGTTCACATGCAATCTTAACAAAACAGCAACCACATTTACACAAACAATAACCACCACCACCAACATACAACAATAGGTATGCCCAGCCTAACTTTCATAGAAACTTAAAACAACACTATCTAAGATAACTCAACCCAGAACGGCAGAAAGGAGTAAGGAGTAAGGGGCAAACAGTTTTGGCTGGCTTTTCTTCATGTCAGGACAGTTCATTCAATCAGATGCTAGAACCTTCCCCAGTGTTGCTGTGATGACCAGCAAAAAAAACTGTCTACTGCAGCACAGAAATCTTGTTTCTGATTTCTCAAGACACTGCAGGACTGGTGAGGTTTCCTCAGTGTGATCCCATTCCTACACATCTCTTCTGAATCAGCCATGGATGGAATCTGAAGGAACAATGCAGCATTTCCAAAAAACAGTTTGGCCTAAGTGAGGGTTTGAGGAGGCTATTTCCACTCTGTAATCAAATTCCTACACAATTCTTCTCAATCAGCAATAGAATCTGAAGGAACAATGCAGCATTTCATATAAACAGTTTGGCCTAGTTGGGGGATAGGGGAGGTAATGTCCATAGTGTAACAACATCCCAACACTTTTTTTTCTGAATCAGCACTCAAACCTAAAGGGACAATGCAGCATTTCATATAAACGGTTTGGGGGTTAGGGGAGGTTATATCCACTGTGTTATCAAATGTCTACATATCCTTTTTAAATCAGCAATCAAATCTTAAAAAGCAATGCAGCATTTCCTATGAACAGTTTGTTCTTAGTGATGGATTGATTGATTGATTTGATTTATACTTTTATATCAAGGATAATGGAATAAGCACTCTTGTGCTTTTTTACATCCGGTCCCCATGTGTATGCAGTTTTTGTAAATATCATTTGTCCCCACTGGCACACGATGGCCTACTATTACGAAAAGCGGAACAGGATTTAACGTGAGCGCAAGATGTTCTGCGTGTGTTCGCACACGGGGCCTCAGTTTAAAGTCTCATCCGAAGGACTTACGGGGAGAGTGGAGTCAGCACTGAGGGTTAGGGTGAAGACATGAAGGAAGAGGTTAGCTACAGTTTTGTGCTGCCATGTCCTTATACTTATGTGATTTTTTGTGGCCTACAGAGTTCAAAAGCATTTCAGATTTAATCATATGTTTTGTTTCCCTTTAAGGGATGTTTTAAGTGTTTGACATGACAAAGCTAAATTTACTTTGCATCCTCCTTATAAAATCTATAAGATAGGGGTTACAACACTAGTAGCAAATTATAAAACACCATTAGCGTGGGGAAAAAAGTTACTGTCCATGTAAATATCAGCAGCAGTTGCAGTGATATTGCTGACAATAATAGTGGTGGTAGTAGTAGTAGTAGTTGTAGACTTAGTAGTAGAAGTGGTGGTAGTAGTAAAAAAAGAAATGCAATTCTACGTTGCCAGAACAATCAAAACACATTTAGAATGTGTCAATACACCACAATGTCCACATCAAGGACATGGGACCCGCAAAAAGCCCCAGTTCTAAGTTCACATGTCCTTCTGAACAATCCTACTAATCTTGTTTTTTTCTTTTTTTTTAAACTCACTAAACTGATACCATTGTTTTCACAGTGTGAAACATTAGCGTTTCTGTAAATGTTTATTCATGAATGGACAAGGAAGCCACCACATTTACACACTTTGAAAAAGAAAGCAAAATGGAGTTGAAAGTCGACCAGTTCATCTTTTTTTCTGTTTAAAATGAAGCACACTCTGTTCCCCTCTGGTAATAAACTTCCTGCAATGGGTTTTTGTTCTTGAAAATCAAATGACTCAGGACAATGGCAGGGGGAAGATGTTAACTGTAAACAATATATCAGCTGACAGTGGCTTTTGCATTCACATTATGTTTCATCTTTGGAGAAACTAGCATAATAAAAACTTCAGAGATTATGGAGGAAACAGTAGTTTTTAATGCCGAGGTTTATTTCGATTATGTGTTATCATAGGTTATGTATTTTCATATTATCACTTTGTTGTTTTTTCGGGAGGGGGGGGGGGAGCACGTCAGCTTCTAGCTATTTTGGGTCTCTGCCAAATAAAATATAAACCCAAATCCCAAACAAACAAAAACAAAAAAGCACGCAAGATACACATACCATTTCCATTGGTAAAAAACAACAATGTAAATTGGCTTAGGGTCAGTGTCATCCCAAATCTCCAATCCGTTACACTCTTCTGTTCTGCAAAGCTCACAACTGCCAAAAAAGGGTATTCCCCCTCATCCAATCACCAGTCTGTCAAAAAGGGAGATGATCTATGGAATAATAACCTCCCCTTTCTAGTCACTCTGGCAATCAGGCAAGGGACAGTTTTCACTGGGGAGACTCAGACATCTTTTGCATAGGGAGGCTTAAGGCGTCTGTTTTGGAAGATGCTGATATCTGCTTCTGAATCCTTCATCACGAGGTAGATAAAGTTATAATACATGGCTTCTTTTAGATGGTACAGTGCTATTGCCAACATGATGATAAAACGTTATGACAAGTAGTAAAATTAATGTTGGGAAGGTTGTTATCCTTAAGATTATATGTATGGAATATTGTAAAAGGCAACGGTACACAGCTGCAAGGATGGTTGTGAGTATGTATGTATGTATGTATGTATGTATGTATGTATGTATGTATGTATGTATGTATGTATGTATGTATGTATGTATGTATGTATGTATGTATGTATGTATGTATGTATGTATGTATGTATGTATGTATGTATGTATGTATGTATGTATGTATGCATGTATGTATATACATATATATATATATATATATATAGATAGATAGATAGATAGATAGATAGATAGATAGATGGATAGATAGATAGATAGATAGATAGATAGATAGATAGATAGATAGATAGATAGATAGATATGCCACCTCTCTCTCTGTGTCTCTGTCTGTCTCTCTCTCACCTTAAGTAACAAAGCATAATGAGCATGCAATACTATCGGATCAAGAGAGATTGTAAAATCAAGGAGATTGAAAAGAAACACAAAAACTAATATCAATCTTATTATTTTTTGTTTAAATGTCAGCAGAAAACTATAACAGCCCGTTGCAATTTCGCACAGTCAGTCTAAATGACAGGCATGTTTTACTTTGAAAGCGTGCTAGTCTTAAGAAGTTTAGCTATTGTGTAATCAAAAGTAAATGAAGATTAAACACGGCGTTTGCTTCCATAACGACAGAAACAAAAATCTCTGTAATGTTAATACCAAGGGTTAAAAACAGTCACATTTGAAAGGAAGTTTTCGCGGTATCTCTCTCTCTGGCTTGGAGGAGGATGAAAGAGAGAGAGAGAGAGAGAGAGAGAGAGAGAGAGAGAGAGAGAGAGAGAGAGAGAGAGAGAGAGAGAGAGAGAGAGAGAGAGAGAGAGAGAGAGAGAGAGAGAGAATGTGTGTACCTGTTTTTGTGTACATGTGTGTGTGTGTGCATACGTGCGTGCGTACATACGTGCATACGTGTGTGTGTGTTGTATGTGTGTGTTTGTGCTTGTATACATGTGTCCGCACGCATGCATGACCATGAATTTCCCCAGCATCAGTTATTGTTGTGAGACATTTTATTATACGTAGTTTATGCACCGGCTGTGCACCATCTCCAGGCCATGCTGATTGTTTTAAAGCACACATCGACAGAAGACTCTGAAGTTGGACAGAAGTCTCACAAAAACACATTTATGCCAAAGTCTCCATTGTGCACATCTTACTAAAAATGAGCGCCAAGGTGACTGGGAAAAGGGAAATAATTAAATCATCGATCATCTCCCTTCCGGACAGTTTGCTGAGTATATTAGTGTACCACCTCTCTTTTTCCTTTTTTTTTCTTTTATTCTTTTATATCGAGGATAATCGGATAAGCACTCTTGTGCTATTTTTACATCCAGTCCCCGTGTGTATGCAGTTTTTGTAAATCATGTCATCTGTTCCTATCGGCACACGATGGCCAACACTTACAAAAAGCGGAACAGGATTTAACGTGTGCACAAGATTGTTTTACGTACGTTCGCACACAGGGCCTCGGTTTATAGTCTCATCTGATGGCCAAATTAAAGAGTATGCGTTCTTGTGCAGTTGTTTTCAGTTTTTAGTGCGCTGAAGGCCGAATCTCTTTTACTTGAGGATGCAGAATCCTAAATATAGCGGTGTCAGTTCTTTGATGTCAGCTAAACAAAAATAATTGTGTAGGCCTACGCTACAATGTCATATTGTTGAAGGTTGCGTTGAAATCGCCTTCGATCATTTCTTACAAGAACAACCTGTGTTCTCCTTTAAAGGAGAAAACATTCCTCTGAAGTCAGAGTACGGCTGCGTACATGGCGAGGTACTTGAAAACAGTCATACCAGCAAACTTCTCAATCAGTGTGCGATTGCAGACTCACAGTGATTTCCAGGTGGGATGAACGAGTCAGAGTGCTCATTCTGGGTGACCCTCAGAGTGTTAAGCTGGGGAACGCATAACAACAGCAAATGATTAAAGCAAACGTGTCGATACACTCTGTCTCTATCAAAGTATCATAAAACATTGAAAACTTAAGTATCTTTAAAATAAACTAAAACGAATTGAAGCAAAAAGATCACTTATTCAACGATATGTGTTTTGTTTGTAAAGCTAATAACCTAGGTCTAGATTTTAACTACATTAAATATTGTGAAAAAGTTTGTATAGCACTGTAGATGAGGCGAGCTACATAGTCCTACAGCTATGACCAGGTTATGTATACTTTTTTTTTAATTGAACATAGCGTAGTGAAGCATTACGATATATTAAAAAAAAAAACAATACGCATTGACATTATGCTGATATCAATGCCTGACATATCTTTTCGACCACACCAACTCATTTTTCCAAATCAATTTTACGACCAGCTTTTGATTTGGTTTTGAAAAGTTTAGTCCTGATGATGTACCATTTTTTTTAGATACACATCCTAGATAAAAACAAGTTATTTGGAAATTAAGCAGTCTTTAAGCCTCACATTTACCTTTTTGAGGATAAATGAAGTATTCAGTTTTGTGATGCATATGTCTTTTGCTGGTCACTAACCAAAAACGTTTCCCTAAGCTAAGAAAAAGAAAAACATTATAGCTATTTTGGGGGGTTATTTTTTTGCTATTCTGGCGACAATTTCCGGGATGACGCGATTTAGCACACCTTATATTTTTGTTTTGTTTTTCAGCTTTGCTTCTTGATTTTCTAATTCCAATCTCGGTAGTTTTGCTAGCTTCAAGAAATATGATAGGAAGTAATTCATTTTAACTTGAAGGTAACTCCGCGAATTTCCAATTTATTCAGAAACACACACTGCTTGCTAGAAAGGTTATTAAAGTTATATCTTCATTTAAATTCAATGGACATGTGTACTACCTTTTTGTATACTCTATCAATACTAAAAGTTTTTTTTCGAGACATACTGGACATTTTTTCTGCCACACACTTAATTTTTTTTTGTCAAGTCAGGTATAAAAAGATGTCAATTTCTTTTGAATGTCAACAATTACCGTTTATGATCGAAACTGGTGAAGATAAATAAATTCAACTAAAACAACATAAAGTGAAGAGAGATACATTCAACTGAAATAACATCAATCCTGACCTTTAAGTGATGAAGGCGAAGATTGAATGAATGTTAATCCTAGTTTCTATCGCAGTAAATTTCCGCACGATTCTTCACGTTGCATGTTAAGTTGCCGCCATTTAACGCTTTCTGTCTTCCTTGAGATCTGTGAGGGAAAGGTGGTCGATCACAAATCATCCTTTCATTATCTTGCAAGATTACCCTGCATTTTTGTTTTTTTGTGGTTTTTGCTCTGTTTTATGGATTTCTAACCTCCCTTGATTTGATAACGTTGCTGGTTTATTGCTTTTTTTGGCCCTTCAGCTAGAGAGAGAGAGAGAGAGAGAGAGAGAGAGAGAGAGAGAGAGAGAGAGAGAGAGAGAGAGAGAGAGAGAGAGAGAGAGAGAGAGAGAGAGAGACAGGCAGGCAGGCAGACAGACCGACAGGCAGACAGACAGACAGTCAGACAGACAGACAGACAGACAATCAGACAAATAGACAGATGCATAGTCAAAGAGAAATACGCACAAACAGATAGACTGACAGACGGACGGACAGACACACAGAGAGACAGACAGACAGACAGACAGACAGACAGACAGACAGACAGACAGACAGACAGATATTCCATAGCATATACCCAGGATCATCATCAAAGCTGTCCAATATTGCTAATCACAGCATTTTATGCATGTGGCATTAAAGGAACATTTTTTCATGCATTTTACATTTGCCTCTCATGTTATTGGTTTCTTTTTCAGATGGCAGTACAACATGGCAAGGAAGTAACATTTCTACTGCTGAATACTCGCGGTGAGGTAGAAACAAATATCAGATAATTATCTTCATCTTACACAACAGAAACAGCAATCCTTCATACGCCAAAAAATGTCTGATTCCCCTCATCAAACTGTTTCCAGAACTGAACGTCAGAGTGACTAGAAAGGGGGGATGATTAAACTATAGATCATCTCCCTTGCTGACAGATTGCTGATTGGATGAGAGGAATAGCCTGGGTTTTTTTGGGGGGCAGTTGTAAGGTTTGTTAATGTAAATGAAGGAGGTGGTTTGATGATTAAACCTAAGGGGAATGGCACTAAGTATAAGTCACTTTACACTAATGCTTTTATAGAAGGAGGTTTCGTTTCTGTTTATTATTCATTCATTTATTCATTGATTTATCTATTTATGTACCTATTTATTTATTCATTTGTTCTTTTATTTCGAGGATAATGTAATAAGCACTCACATGCTCTTTACATCCAATTCAAGCTTGCATGCAGTTTTGGTCAGTTTTGTTATCCGTTCCCATCGGCACACAATGACCTACTTTTCCGATAAACGGAACGGGTTTTCACGTGTGTGCAATATGTTTTGCATGCGTTCACACACGGGACCTCGGTTTTTAGCCTCTTCTCTTTGTTGTGTTGTGTTGCTGTTGTTGTTGTTGTTGTTGTTGTTGTTGTTGTTGTTATTGTTGTTGTTGTTGTTGTTGTTGTGTGTTGTATGCATTATTGTGTTATTTTTTCTTTTGTTGTTTTCATTAATGCAGTCATACTTAATGTTGATGGTCAGTTCCATGGCAAAAAAAACAGCATAATTATATAGTTATACAAAACTGAAAAAAACGAACTCTTCAATAAAAAGACTGGTCATATATTATGACATCTGCATGAACAATATAGTCAAACTCAATAAGCTTTTAGGCAATGTTGATTCTCGTCTTTTCAGAGCAGATAATGGACATATGAAAGCCACAGCCCGTTTATATTGTCATCAATAACGTCATTTCACAGCAATTTCTCCGACTGATTTGATTTTCATAGTGAAAGTCCTTTACAAGAATGTTATTACAGGATGCGAACAGGGCACGCCCCGTTTGAGCTCTTGGGATTTTTTCAGTTAAAAAAAAAATGCAGATAAAAAAATGAACCTGTTGACTTCAAAATGCGTTTAATTTCTGTTCTCAGAGAAAGAAATGTGATGGATTCTTTGTTATTTTACGGAGAAATGCTTAGCGCCACACTTTTGCTTTATACAGAAACAAATACAAAGTCTTTTTTTACGAGTTTAAGACAGTAAAACTTTGCCCAGTGAGTGTGTTTGGGGCTTTGTATAAAGTGCTACTACTACTACTACTACTACTACTACTACTACTACTACTACTACTACTACTACTACTACTACTACTACTACCACTACCTCTAGGAGACAGGACAACTCAGTGGGCATAGCCTCGCTTTCCCCAAGCTGCATCGAGCATGGTTACCAATTGGATGGGTGACCATTTGCGCATCTTGATTTCAGTACAGTCCCCCAGTTCACCCAGATGTAAATGGGTACCTGGCGTCTTTAGGGTCAGGGAAGGTAAAGCAGCGAGGGAGAGGAGATGGGCGCCGCCCTCAATATGCTGGCCCCTGGAGAAGCTGAGGTCTCTGACGCCTCGCTCCCCTACGACCACACATGTTACGGGACACCTTTACTACTACTACGACGACGACGACGACGACCACTACTACTGCTACTACTACGACTACTACTACTACTACTACTACTACTACTACTACTACTACTACTACTACTACTACTACTACTACTACTACTACTACTACTACTATTTTTTATGGTGTTTGTTTTTAATAAAGTATGTCATATATCTTGTATTCTTGTCATGTCATGCCAAGTCACATACTCAAATCATCCTACTTGTGGAAAAGCAGTCAATTATTTAGACCACAAAATGTCCTTTGAATTAGTAACACAACAAGAACCACTACCAGGGACAATGCAACATAAAAGTGCAGCCAATTTCCTCCCTTGATAACTTTGCCCTAACCCTCACTCAGCACAAACCGTTTATATGAAATGCAGCATTCTTCTTTCGCATTAATTTGCCGATTCAGAAAAGATTTTTTTTAATGTAGGAATTTGATTACAGAGTGGAGATAGCCTCCTCAAACCCTAACTTAGGGCAAACCGTTTACAGGAAAGGCTGCATTATTCTGTTAGATCAAATTTCTGATTCAGAAGAAATGTGTTGGGATGTTGTTACACTATGAGAACTACCTCCCCTAGCCCCCACTTAGGCCAAACCGTTTATAGGAAATGCTGCATTGTTTCTTCAGATTCCATGGCTGATTGGGAAGAGATGTGTAGGAATGGGATCACACTGAGGAAGCCTCACCATTGATGTAGTATGTTGAGAAATCAGGACCAGGATTTCTGTGCTGCTGTAGACAGTTTTTTTTGCAGTTCACCAGGTCAAAGCTGGGGAAGGATTAAGCCTCTGATTGAATGACCTGTCCTGACCTGAAGAGACAAAAACGTGACCTGCCCCTTACTCGTTTTTGTCTATCCTAGGTTGGAACGTAATAACTAAATCACACTAGAATTTTTAAACATTTATTTTGATTTGGTTGTTGCTTTCTTAAGAAAACACACAAGCTGTTGTTAGCAAAGCACAGTTTTGTCATTGATTTATCATTAAAAATCAGTATTTCTTACGTAAAAGACTTAGTGGCTTAAAAACAAAATCTTGAAACCCAATATACCCGTTCGTTGTAAACTGTTATTAATTTTATTGTCTTGTTTTGTTTTTGTGGTTAAAACATTTTCCCCAGAGTGTTATGATATCAACATATTCCAGTCAGGGAATGTGATTGTGCAGTTTTGTTTGGCTGTCAACAGTTATGCCTAATCAAATTATCCTCAAATTGTCATTTTTCAATATTGAACAGAGTAAAATTGAAATCAATCTTTGTAAAAGTGAAAACATGATAATGTTAGATTGGATGTTAGCCTCATTTTCTGTAGTGATAATTTTAAATTTGTGTGAGTGTGTGTGGGGGGGGGGGGGGGGTGGTATGTGCGTGTGGTAGTGCGTGCATGCATGTGTGGGGTTGTGCTGTGTGCGTGCTTGTGTGTGATGCGTGCGTGCATGCTGTGTGTGGTGGTGTGTGTGTGTGTGTGTGTGTGTGTGTGTTGTCTGTGTGTCTGTGTGTCTGTGTGTCTGTGTGTTTTTGTGTCCCATAAAGCTTTATATTGAGTCCACTGCGTTAACCCCTTTTTTAATGCTACCAAAGATTGTTTTCAATAGGAAATCATCGTTTCTTTTACTGGAAATGTAAACAATTGGCTCTGAAAAAATTCTAGTAATATGACAATATTGCAGGTTTATCGCATTAAAAACATGTTGTTGGTTTAGTGTAATGTCATGGAAATATGTACAATGAGCGATGCTTACATGGATATGCTAGTATTAGAGAGACAGACAGACAGATAGACAGACAGATGGACGGACAGACAGACAGACAGATGGACGGACGGACGGGCAGACAGACAGACAGATAGAGAGAGAGAGACAGAGACACAGAGAGAGAGACCGAGAGAAAAAAAAAGAGACACATAGACAGGCATGCAGACAGACAAACAGTGAGAGAGAGAGAGAGAGCGAGAGACAGACAGACAGACAGACAGACAGACAGACAGAAAGAAAGACACAGAGAGAGAGAGAGAGAGTGACAGACAGACAGACAAACAGAGACACAGAGAGAGAGACAGAGACAGACAGAGACAGACAGACAGTCAGAAAGATACAGATACATACAGAGAGATATACACATACAGAAAGAGAGATACACAGATACAGAAACACTGGAGGGAACCCAAACTATTGCAATGATTATGTGTGTCTGTGATGCCAAAGCAAACCTCTCCAGGAGCTGGTCTGTTTAATCCCGCACTGACGGGGGATTGAACAGCAGGGATCTACATCTTACACACCTCTGTCTGCACCAGTCTGCCCATGACTCGCTACATGACATGACATGACATGACTGCCACATTGACCGGGGATTGAACAGCAGGGATCTACATCTTACACACCCCTGTCTGCACCAGTCTGCCCGTGACTCGCTACATGACATGGCAAGACTGGGGATTGAACAGCAGGGATCTACATCTTACACACCCCTGTCTGTACCAGTCTGCCCATGACTCGCTACATGACATGACACGAATGCCACAGTGACTGGACAGGGGAGGTTATTAAACCATAGATCATCTCCCTTCCTGACATCTTTGCTGATTGGATGAGGGCACTCTTCCTTTTTGTGTGTTTGCCTTTTTGATTTTATTTTTTTAGGAAAGATGGGAGGAGGTTTTAACGGAGGTTTGATGCAAAATGCTAGCTATGATTTGCTTTAGAGTTTAGTTTTGGTTATTGGAAACACTCTTCTGTTCTTACATTCTGTTTATTAAATTGTGCTATTTACCTTTTAATTAACTTTGGTTCTTGAAAGGTCTTTAATAAAATATCAGAAACCATGGTAATTGATGCATGTGTTTTTTGATATGATTATTTGTGGCTATTTTTTTTTCGTGAAGAATTCTTTAAGGAACAGAATTGTTTTAAAAGAACTGCTACACTATTCGAAAATAACGATTTCAAAATTAATCATTAATTGTGACATCGGTGTTGATGGAGAAAGATAATTTTGTTTGCAAATTGCTTATATGCAAGCCAGTTTTATTCTTATAGAGCAAAATGCTATCAATAAACATAATACACATTTTTGTATGCACTGGTTAAGAATCCATTTTACACCCCAATAATTCCTCTTAATTCTCAGGGGCAATTATTGCAGGCTTCCTCCGACATCTTGTTTCCTGGTTCGGAAGCGGAGATCAAAGAGAGATTGCAAATGACGCTCACACTTCTGAACATGTAAAAGACAGATCATTGTTTTGTTTTGTTTTTATCAGAGGCTTCAATTTCTCACTGTCATTGACCAGCAGGTAGCAAAGACAGGTTTTTCATTGATTTTCTTTTGTGAAAAAAATTAGCTATGATTAAGGTGATGTTCAGTTGAATTCTGACAACTTTTTGTTGTTGTTGCTATTGTAACACAGGTTAATATACTTTGCGTGTACTGTTTTTCCTGCTGTCCAGGTAGTGACGTTACACATACTGGGATGGGTACATTATGTTCAGTATTTAATCACATTTGCCCTATTTCTTTTTGTAAGTCTTTTAAAATCCAACTAAAACGGCTTTTGTGTTTATTCTACACTTTGCTTTTAAACAATGTAGACTTTAATGTCTTTGTTTCTCACCTAGAGCTCCTATGTTCACAAATGGGGAGACACGTGTACAAAACCCAATAAAATTGTATATTTCGCAATCCATGCCACAAAAACCAAAGCATCATTTTTTTTAAACAAACTATGTCATTCTCAATCCTCTGTGCTTCTTTGGAAAACATTCCCTTTCATTCATTTCTTTCTCTTCACCACCCAATCAATAATCAACAGCTCGTATTACAACTCACAAAGTCCTCTTAATTTACGGGCAGGTTTCATCCGACATCTTGTTTCCGGATTCGGAAGCAGAGATCAAAGAATGATTGCATTCTCCCCTCACACTCTCCAACATGTTAAGCTAAGACATTTTTTTTAATCAAAGGCTGTAATTAATCCCTATCAACGAACAGCAGAAAGCCAAGACAGGTCTTTCATTTATTTTCTTCTCGCAAAGAAGTTGGCTACATTTAAAGTGATACTTAGTTGAAACTCCCTGTTCTGTCCACTCCTTAAATGCAACACCTCTGAATTATTTTTAAAGGGGAATTTTAACTGTCTACTTCTATACCAGCGTTAATTTTCTAATCAAGAACAGAAAGATTATACTTTTAACAAACTGTCTTCATGTAGCAATGTAAACAGAGAGAGAGAGAGAGAGAGAGAGAGAGAGAGAGAGAGAGAGAGAGAGAGAGAGAGAGAGAGAAGAGAGAGAGAGAGAGAGAGAGAGAGAGAGAGAGAATACAGACAGAGACAGACAGAGACAGCGATAGACAGCGCATCTAGTTAAACTAAACAAATAATTCAGAAGAAAGCTCTTTCCCAGCTGCAAACGGAAACATGCAATTTTACAGACAGGTATAAAGACAGACAGACATACATGCAGACAGACAAATGTGCAAACAAACAGACAAGCAGGTAGACAAATAGACAGACACACAGGCACACAGATGAAGAGACATACAGATACAAAGACAGATAGACAGACAAACAAAAATTGAGACAGACAAACATACAGACAGGCAGATAGACAAATAGACAGACGCACAAACACACAAAAAAACTACCAACAAACAGACACACAGACACAAACAGACAGAACCCAAAAAAGAAGACAGATATCAACGGCATAATATACTTTTGTATTTTCTACCATCTAATGTCACAGCAGATTTCCCTGCGTGAAATTCGGGCTACTCTCCCCGGGGAGAGCGCGTCGCCACAAGTGCAGCGCCTACCCATTTATGTTTATAATATACACACAGCCTCCATCTTCCTTTCTCAGTTATCAGTTCCTGATGGTCAAACCAGTATCATATCCCGATTAACCAGACAATAGTTCGGACACAGTGTAGTTTATTGCCTCTGTGTCTCTACTGGTAAAATGAGGCAAACTGTTGTTCGGCAAAAACTAGTCTTTTGCCTTGATACTTGTAGTGGTAAAATAAGGCACACTGTACTTCCGCCTGTAGTGTGTTGCTATGATGTTTGCGCCGGTCAATTGGTAAAAGGAAAGGTGTACTAAAACCTATCCAGTCAGTACAGAGCAAGGCATCAGAGACCTCAGCTTCTCCAGAAACCTACATATCAAGGGTGGTGCCCATCTCCTCTCCCTCACTACTTCACCTTCCCTGACCCTAAAGAGGGCAGGTACGCATTTACAGCTGGGTGAACTAGGGGTACTGTACTGAAGCCAAATCCCACAAACGGTAACCCATCAATTTGGTAATCACGCTCAATGCTGCTCAACCTTAGCTGGGGGAAAGAGAGTGCTCTGACCACTGAGCTATCTCACCCGTCTGATGTCTGTGCCAGGTAGAATGAGGGTAACTGTAGTTCAGTCTGTAGCAGTGTGTAGCCCTGATGATGCCTGTGGTGGCACAGATTGAAACCAGGGAGACAATTTCCGATCTCTACAGATCGATACAGACAGTGACACTCAAGGCCTCCAATAGAAAGGGCTGTTTGTGTGTTTGGTGGTGTGTGTGTAGATGAGAGAAAGGAGGGAGAGCTCAGTGGTCAGAGCGCTCGCTGACCTCAAGTCAAGTTAAGCAGCATCGAGCGCGGTTACCAGTTGGATGGGTGTCCGTTTGCGCGCCTTGGCTTCAGTACAGTCTCCCTAGCTCACCCAGCTGTAAATGGGTACTTGACCTCATTAGGGTCAAGGAAGGTAAAGCAGCGAGGTAGAGGAGATGGGTGCTGCCCTCAACATGCTGGCCCCTAGAGAAGCTGAGGTCTCCGATGCCTCTCTCCCCTACGACCGCCTCGGTTATGGGACACCTTTACTTTTTACCTTACTGTAGTGGACATTGTTAGGAGTCAAAAGTGGATTGACAAATGAACCCTAAAGAACATGGGAACACTCTGGCTGACCAAACACAGAATTTTGAAAAAAAGTAAATGATCTAGTACACTACCTGGATATTATGTTCACTCAGACTTAGGGACCTACAGGGAACAGTACAAGGAGGGAGACAGGGAGACAGACAGAGAAAACGATGGGTAGACAGCAGTCAGAAAGTGGACTAGCCTTGAGTGGAACAACGTACTACAGAAAGCTGAAAGCCCCGAAGAGTGGAGGAAGCTGGTTGCAACATATTCAGTTGAACCCGAGATCAATTTGTCTCCTAGACTACGAGATGGGCGAAGGTTAAGATTGGAGTCTAATAGAGAGAGCGAGACAAGGTGCTTTACGTTCTATATCAGATCAGACTTCTTCATTGTCAAGTCAAGTCAACGTCAAAGTCAAAATCAAAAACACTTTAATCATCCCTGAAGGGCAACTACATCGATCCTCAATTTCTTAATGAATATGTTTTTTTTTAAATACCAGTAAGCAAGTTAATCTGTTCAGAATCTTTTTTTCGTTAATCAAAAAACATATCACCCTCATTGTCTATGAAAAAAAAACCCTGAGTATACTTCCTATGTTCTATGTAAAGTCTTAAAAAGAAGGGACGTGTGCGCTGTTGTAAGCTAGGTGAATTACCCCATTCACCACAGAATTCAATGAAATGGGAAACAAACTCCAATCCCTGCTTTGAGACAGAAAGCTTCCAAATTAGGAAATGGTGTGGTGGGGGATTAGTAAAGGGCCAGACAGAGGATTAGGCGGAGGATTAAGTGGGGGATTAGAGCTTTGTCTGAAAGGGATAAAAAAAAGATGTACAGGGAAGGTTGAGAGTGTGTGTGTGTGTATGTATGAGTATCTGTGCGGCGCGCGCGCGCGCGCGTGTGTGTGTGTACGTGTGTGTACGTGTGTGTGTGTGTGTGTAAGTGTGTGTCTGTGTCTGTATTTGCGTGTGCGTGAGAGATACAGAGACAGATAGACAAACATTATACAGACAGACAAAAAGAGTTACATACGGACAAAACAAGAGAAGAGAGAGAGAGAGAGAGAGAGAGAGAGAGAGAGAGAGAGAGAGAGAGAGAGAGAGAGAGAGAGAGAGAGAGAGAGAGAGAGAGAGAGAGAGGGGAGAGAGAGAGAGAGAGAGAGAGACAGAGAGAGAGACAGAGAGAGAGACAGAGACAGAGACAGAGACAGACAGATACAGAGACAGAGACAGAGACAGAGAGGACAACAAAAATATAATCAATAATAATTATCAAATCCGCTTTTTCATAAACCGTTCTCACATGACACACTAAAGTTGGACCCTAATGCTTTGAAAATCTCTGCAAAATTCATGATTTTGTCTTTAAAGTATTTTCTTGCCGGGCAAATCCGTGAATAATGATCTTTTTCGGCATCATAGTTTTGTTGATTTTGGTGTCATTTGTATGTTTTCTTGTTGTCGTTATTGTTGCCGTTTTGGGTTTGTTTTCTTCTTGTTGCTGTTGTTTTTGTTGTAGTTCTTTTTCGTGTTGTTGTGTGATTCTACCCAGATACCGGGATACCCAGAATGAAGGCTTTGTCTCAACCATCCCGTTAAAACCTCAAATTCATAGCTTAGTGGATGTGAGATCTTCTGCATATGTCTCTTTATAAGCGCTTAACCGGGCTGACCCTTATCGTTGACCAGGCGTCGATACAAGAAGGAACATACAATTTGTTTTATACCCTGTTTTAATCTGTATATAGCTAATGTTTGAATGATACTTGAACTTTTGCTCAACTTCTTGGTATCTCACACAGAAATCACAGTCATCACTAGCAAGAAAGTAGAAACCAGATCTGAAAACGCTACCAAACCTTATGTAGAGCTCCTGACTTTAGTGAAGAAAAGCAAACGTAAGTGGTAAAGTTACATCACACGAACATCTGTCCTGGCCAAAACTCTTCTTCAGGGAACAGTACAAGGAGGGAGACAAAGAGTCAGACAGATGAAATGATGGGAAGACAACATCAGAACATAAACTGGCCTTAAGCGAAACAACAATCTACAGAAACCGAAGAAAATTAAATTGAGGAGGAAGCTGGCTGCAATATCGTCAGTGGCTTCCCCAACAGTTTTATAAACTACAGAAAATGTGAAGGTGAAACACTCCTTGGCACTTTAAAAAGTCCGAAGCATCCCCAAGTACTGAAAGAGTTTAAACAAAAAACACAAAACCCCAACAATATAAGTATTCAAAAACAGTTTGTTCTTATTAGGTGGATTACCTGGTATCGTATTTTCAATGCAAAATCCCGACAACTAATAGGTTGGCTACTGTGAAGGGGATTAATCATTGATGGTAGGATTCAATCAGCATGGGAACAAATCCCAATCCCCACTGTGGAGAAAATAGACTTCCCAGTGAGAAAATTGCCGTGAGGGATTTAAGGAGGCGAGACGGAGGATTAGGACAAGTGATGAAGGGGTTCAGTACTCGGTCGGGAATTTTGAAAGAGGAACAGAGAGAGAGAGAGAGAGAGAGAGAGAGAGAGAGAGAGAGAGAGAGAGAGAGAGAGAGAGAGAGAGAGAGAGAGAGAGAGAGAGAGAGAGAGAGAGAGAAGAGAGGAGAGAATGAGACAATGAGAGAGATAGCGAGAGAGAGACAGAGACAGACAGAAAGACAGACAGAGAGAGAGACAGAGACAGAGAGACAGAGAGAGATATTGATAGAGGAAGAGATTGATAGAGAGAGATAGAGAGATTGAGAGAGAGAGAGAGAGAGAGAGAGAGAGAGAGAGAGAGAGAGAGAGAGAGAGAGAGAGAGAGAGAGAGAGAGAGAGAGAGAGAGAGAGAGAGAGAGAGAGAGAGAGATTTGATTTGATTTGATTTGATTTGATTTGATTTGATTTGATTTGATTTATTCTTTTATATCGAGGATAATGGAATAAGCACTCTTGTGCTTTTTTTTTACATCCAGTCCCCGTGTGTATGCACTTTTGTAAATGTCATCTGTTCCCACCGGCACACGATGGCCTCCTCTTACGAAATGCGGAACAGGATTTAACGTGTGCACAAGATGTTCTGCGTGCGTTCACACACGGGGCCTCGAGAGAGAGTGAGAGAGAGAGAGAGAGAGAGAGAGAGAGAGAGAGAGAGAGAGAGAGAGAGAGAGAGAGAGAGAGAGAGAGAGAGAGAGAGAGAGACAGAGACAGAGACAGAGACAGAGACAGAGACAATGACAATGACAAAGGTTTATTTGTGTAAGCGTTATCCCCTATCACAAGGGGACAGTGGGAGGGGGACAGGGCACAAAACACATATCATATACAGAGAACTGAATACATTATAGCCCCAAAAGTCATCATGGCATGGAATCCACAACATGGTTACAGGGTACATTTAGAACCTTTTTTCATTAGCTTTGGTTAGCCCTTACAAATGGAACTGGTAAGGGGGAGGAATTTCCACAATACTGTACAAATCCAGCGTCAACATCTTACACAGACTGGTCTGCAACAAGAAAACCAGGTACATGTAGGTCACAATGTCTCGTCTTCCCTTTCAATCGTGGCTTGTGCAACTTTGCACCCCTAACACACTAACACGTGATAAATTTGTGATGGTCCAGGTGGCATGTGGCAGACAGCTATCCCCCCCCCCTCTCTCTCTCTCTCTCTCTCTCTCTCTCTTTCTCTCTCTCTCTCTCATTCTTACTTCTCATTTTCGTTTCTGAATCAGTGACTTTTATAACATTACCTTAATATTGTATCTCTGTGTTAATTCTTGCCTGTTGTTTGATGCTTGGTATGGTTCCTTACTTTGGTATTTGGATCATTATAAGTATTGATTTTATATATATTTTTATTGGCAGTATCTCTCCCCCCCTCCAATATTAGTTAAAAAAAAGTTTCCCCCCCGTTTATCCAAATGTATGATTTATATCACATGTATAACTTTTGATAGATGGTGGTGGATGATGTTTCCAGTTGTTTATTTCATCTTGTTCTCTTGTTTGCTCTTTACCTATTAACACTTTTCTATTCTTCCATAATCAAAATCTTTTTATTGTGACTTCTGATTCTGTCTTCTGATCGAGTGCATTTTTATTACCTTATTATATATAGTGTCCTTGTTCTTGTGTGTTGCTTGGTACTGCGTAAAATTTTATTGTTTAGTATCTTTTATCTTGATGTATCCCTGAAAAGGGCGGGGACTGGATGTAAAAAAGCACACGAGTGCTTATCTATTATCCTCGAATAAAATACTTTGCCTTGCCTTGCCTTGCCTTGCCCTCTCTCTCTCTCTCTCTCTCTCTCTCTCTCCTCTCTCTCTCTCTCATCTCTCTCTCTCTCTCTCTCTCTCTCTCTCTCTCTCTCTCTCTCTCTCTCTCTCCTTCTCTCTCTCTCTCTCACGCACTTTCTTCTTACAAACACACATGTGTTCACACACACACACATGTACACTCTCTCTCTCTCACACACACACATGCACACACACACACACACATACACACACACACGTGCACACACACAAACACACCACACACACACACGCACACAAACACGCACGCGCACGCACGCACACGCACACACACACAAACATACATACGCATGTACTCACGCACACACACCTACACCTACACCTACACACCTACACACACACACACACACACACACACACACACACACACACACACACACACACACACACACACACACACACACACATAGGGGTTATCCGAGCAAGAAGCGAACTGAGTCCACAATCACACGTATCACATCAAGTCCGGCACTGATCCGATCCTTCAGTTTCTCCCGGTCAGCAGGGGACCACAGCTTCAGCTTGTGGTAGACAAGTCTCTCCTCGTTGGTCATCAGCCTGTAGTCCTTCTTCACGAACCAAAACAAATCCGGGGGTGTGTCACCAGCAGCAGTCCATTGGAAACGAAACACGAGATCATCAGTTTCACAAACCATCGTGTCTGGGTGCCGTTTGCTGGTGAACACGCGACGAAAGTCCTGGTTCCTGCATGTGTGCCTTAGCCTCCGCTGCAAGGATCTGTCACTCAGTTCAGCCACGTAGTTCTTGACGACATCGGCACTGGTTCCAACAGTCTGAAGTTTCGACAGAGGATCGTCACAGTCCGAGGTTTCCGCTGTACACACGTCGGCAAGGTCAATGTCATGTTGTACGTCAGCACGCATTTCGTTGCCCGACTCTTTGACAGCACTTGGCGGATGACGAATTTCACGTGCGCAAGAATGCGACAGTGTGTTGTTGGCCAAAGGCGGTGTGTCGAACACAGGGAAGCTTGAAGGAGGTGTGGGCACAAATAAACATTGGGAATGTTCGTCTGTCATGACAGT
>CM060334.1:54084538-54089538 GCA_030674155.1 Stramonita haemastoma
AGAATACGGGCACAAAAAAAATTGCTAGTTATTTTGGATTAAACCGAGTTCAGTGTGAAAAGAGAAAAACATGAGAAAGAAATTGTTTTGCCCCATATCTTAACACATACATTTCTTGTTCCTTACAAGTCAATAACTGAGATGCTGGTTTGTTTCATCGTGTCATTAATAGAATCCTGTAATATGCCAAAGCCGTTGTGTTTATTTGGACTTTTTTGCAGTTTGTCGATTTGATTTTTTTGCTTTTCGTCATCTTTAGAATAGATTTGGAATATGCTGAATAAACGGTTTCCGGAAAATTCTTGCTGTAAGCTTTATTCGCAAATACGACCTATTATCGTGCTGAGTTATCTGTATAATCTCTGAGTGTTCTTTTGTAGATGAATAATTGTCAGAGTGGTGAGAAGAGGGGAAGCTATTAAACCCTACATCGCCTTTTTATTTTATATTTATTTTATTCTTTTATATCAAGAATAATGGGATACGCACTCATGCGCTTTTTTTTACATCCAGTCCCCGTGTGTATGCAGTTATGTAAATATTGTCATCTGTTTCCACCGGCACACAATGGCCTACTCTTACGAAAAGCGGAACAGGAGTTAACCTTCCTTTACGAGTGTTTTTAATTTTTTGATAGAGATGGTGTCCCGTGCTGGTCTTTAGGCCTTTGTTTTGTTTGGTCTGTTGTTGTTGTTTTGTTTGCTATGTGTTCTTCAGCCAATGCTCCAATGCTCACCAATAGTGAAATTTTGCGTATACCACATTTTTGCACACCATGAAGGAAGCCGCATTCCAACTTCAGGGGTGTATGCTGGGTATGTTCGTGTTTCTTTAACCCACCTAACACTGACATAGATTGCAGGATCCTTAACCTGCATAGTTTATCATCTGCATGTGTAAATACGTCAAAGAATTTAAGGTGCTGCTAAGTCTGCACTTGACGTTGACCTTGGAAATCGTTAAATTCCCCATCTTTAATTTAGCAGACTTGAGAGAGGAGAGGAGAGAGAGGAGAGAGAGAGAGAGAGAGAGAGAGAGAGAGAGAGAGAGAGAGAGAGAGAGAGAGAGAGGAGAGAGAGAGAGAGAGAGAGGAGAGAGAGAATTGAATTGAATTGAATTGAATTGAATTAATTTTATTTTCAGAAGGTGATAGAGTAAGCATGACAATTGCTTTTTTACATCCAGCCTTCTATAACAATAACAAAAACAAAAAAGAGGAATGAAAATCAGAACAATAAGAAACAATTGGGGGGGGGGGGGGGGGTACACAACCTGATTCTTAATCATGCAATTTATACCTGTTTTCAAATAATAGGCGAACAGCTGAAGTAAATGAGAGAGAGAGAGACAGAGACAGAGACAGACAGATAGACAGTCAGACAGACAGACAGACAGACAGACAGACAGACAGACAGACAGACAGATACAAAGAGAGAAATTATGAACAATTTTTTACCAGGGTAATGAGATAATTAAAATAAACAAGCCATTACCTAACAACAACAACAAAATCCCAAAAGCAAAGAGACTCCCCCCCCCCCCCTCCCCCCCTTTCCCTTTATTGAGGACAACACAGAGCAAAGAAAAGTTCTATAAAAAAAAAAAGAATATTTGTATCATAAAAAAATATCATAAAACGCATACACCTGCACGCACACACGCACTCAATCTCATATTAAAACATACTGATCACTGCATGCTGCATATGCACGACAAATGGATGATGCACTGTATGGATAATTATACAATAAAAACTACTTTAAAATGTGAAATACGCAAGTTTAAGATCAATACGCTTCAACTAAACAAAACACTCGTACATGACGTAAATCTTTAGCTTAGCATTATAGTAGCAATAAAGACAGGAAATACAAACTATTGACTAGGTTAACTCATTTTTCAATGAATGCATAAGATGACATTTATAAGCACGTTTAAATGACAGACTAAGATACGTGTCTGCCGGTAATTTTTTATGCATTCCTGGCAACGGTTCCATAGAATCCTCCTGAGTAGGAAGGCTAGTTTTGTACATGTCAATCTTGAGAGAGGAGAGAGAGAGAGAGAGAGAGAGAGAGAGGAGAGAGAGAGAGAGAGAGAGAGAGAGAGAGGAGAGAGAGAGAGAGAGAGAGACAGACAGACAGACAGACAGACAGACAGACAGACAGACAGACAGACAGACAGACAGACAAAAGCAGATTTGAAAGTGTGTAGAGATCTTGTGCACGCTGTCTGTAAACAGTCATCCATGCATAAAGCTCCGAACAAACGCCTTGGCCAATTTTACATCTTTAATTTTTGGTCTTGATTTTTGCACCGAGCTTTATCACATTTCATTATATATTGACAATGTTTTCTTAGATCAGACTGAAGCTTCCTTTTCCTTCTATTATATTTCACCTGCACAGGAGTAAAAATCAAATTGCAGACAATTTCAATCGAATTATGCATTAACATAATGCAAACACTCGCAATAAATTCAGCTGCGAGCCGGCTACCCAACCCTAACTCCAGCCTTTTTTGCTGAAGGGGGAGGTAGGCTTTTACCCAATGCTCTGACCAGCAGTGACACAATGACCCACCAACTGACTTTTGTTCGCTTTTGAATATGACTTTTTTAAATCTCAGATTACAAAGACATATTCATTCCATCAGGAAAACGGTTTGTTAGTCAAGTGTCAGTGGTGTGTGATTACCCTTTTTTTATAAAAGATTTAAATTATTTATCAATGTTTTTCAGGACCGAAATGAAGGAAAATGGAAGTATTATCAGTGTTGTTGATCCTTTAGAGAAACAGACGCTTTCATTCTAAAAAGCGATGTTGGATTTTATCATATTCTACAGGTAATTGAATTCAGCCATCCTTAAAAATTTACACTTTCATACATTTCGGTTGATCTTCTACAACAAGCTTAACTGGGTTCTGGGCCACAGGCAAGGACACAACTTATAACGTTTGCTACCCAAATTCAAAACAATGTAAACAATAAAGTCCTACGTGCAAATTGGACTTCCGACTGACTTTCATAAAAGTAAAAAAATGCACATGAAAACGGCTTTAAATGTACAGTTATACACATTAAAATAATGCCTACAAAACTGTAATTTGGACCCTGGAATAACAAGGAATGGGAAGGGGAATGCAAACAAAATGGAGGACATAAAAACTGCACAACTTATTTCGAATCTATCAGAAACCATGAAAAACCAATGTCTACGAATATCACACAAAGAGTATATGTTAATGCATGATATAAGCCACATTCTTCAAATAAGTATGATCAAAACATGAAACAAGCAACAAACTACACACATACACCATCGATGGTGAAATGTGGGCATTGCTTGAAATGTTACATGAACTAAAGCAATAAAACTACTACCAGGATGAAGCAGAAAAAAAAAATCAAAACTCCCAAATGAATACTAAAACATCAACTGTAAAAATAAGGCTAACATGTACATTCAGAAAAAAGTGCAGTCTACGTTTAAAGCCTTCCACGTCAATATTGAAACATCAAACATATGGGTATGGCTGTGGCGGAGAGATTGAAATGAGGAGTGTGGGAACAGCAGGACGGGGACCTTACAGAAAATGAGGCAGCAAAAAACCCACAACACCCCTTAATTCATTACAAACCTAAGTGATTTCAGGCTAAAATTGAATAATCATCTACAGGTACAGTCGATAAGGTAGCAATTAACACACCGACACTACTGAGCTACAGTCAGAAAAAAGTACATCAGCTTATAATTGCTTCGTTTTACACTCACACTTGAGTAATCAAAACAAAAGGAGCACCAGATTTACTTTTTAAAATTAAAAAAAATGCTATGCTTACCATTAAAAAAAAAAAGAACAGTGATTTAAAGCATCAACAACAACATATATCCAAGTGTTTAACACAGCTGCTTGCCATCAGTTTCGGACGGACCAATGATAAACCCACGAAATACCACACCATTTTCTAGTTTTTACACAACTGGGGTTTCACGAGCATAATAGTGAAAGATTAACTAAAAACAACAACCTGTACCATAATGTGAGATCTAAAATGCATTATTTTACAAAATGTGCTACTACACTGGAATTTTAGAGTACACACCTTTAAAAGGAAGTTACAGAAAAGCACAAATAAAACAATGATTGGACAAGTTCCCGAAACTCTACATCAGATGGGAACGATACAGATAAATATCAATAGGATGGGAAAGATATATATCAGCAATGTCAATGGGATGGAAAAGATAAAAAATGAACAATGACAATGGGATAGAAAAGATAGAGATGAACAATGTCAATGGGATGGGGAGGATACAGATGAAAAATTACAATGGCATGAAAAAATATATAGATGATAAATAGCAATGGAATGGGAAAATACAGATGAAGAATATCAATGATATGGGAAAGATACAAATGACGAATAGCAATGGGATAGGATAGTTACAGATGAACAATATCAATGCGACGGGAAAGATACAGATGAACAATGTCAATGGGATGGAAAAGATACAGATGATCACTGTCAATCAGATGGGAAAGATACAGATGGAGAACAATGAGATGGGAAATATACAGATGAACAATGTCAATGGGATGGGAAAGATAGATGAACAATGTCAATGGGATGGGAAAGATACAGATGATCAATGTCAATCAGATGGGAAAGATACAGATCGAGAACACCAATGGGATGGGAAAGATACAGATGAAGAATGTCAATGGGATGGGAAAGATAGCTGGACAATGTCAATGGGATGGGAAAGATGCAGATGAATGTAAATGGAATGGAAAGGTACAGATAAACAATGTCAATGCGATGGGAAATATACAGATGAACAATGACAAATGGATGGTAAAGATACATATGAAGAATAACAATGGGATGGGAAAGATGCAGATGATCAATTGAATGGGAAAGATAGAGATGAATAATGTCAATTGGATGGGAAAGATACAGATGGAGAACATCAATAAAATGGGAAAAATATGGAT
>CM060334.1:54094538-54109538 GCA_030674155.1 Stramonita haemastoma
CATTAAATAATTTTGAAAACAAAATGACATCACTAATTTTTAAAAAATCAAACATTACATTTTTAAAAATCGAAGCTATGCCAGGAACAGTAATCGAAAACGCGTATCAGATTCATTACTATAAAAAACAAAAGTTAAAAAAAACAACCGTAATCCTTTGTGTATCTTGAATAAAAGATTTGTATTCTATCATAAAGATACCTTTGCTAATCTTTTATTTTCCCACAATTCTTTAGGGGTAAATTTCTCTAAAAAAAAAGAGCTGATACTAGTTGATGTACTTGTGTTTTCTTGGTGTCCTAGTCTTCCACACTTCTTGATGTCCTGGTCTTCCACACTTCTTGATGTCCTGGTCCTCCACACTGGACGATTTCTTGATGCCCGTAGTCTTCCACAGCGATGGTATCTGAAGATAAAAAAACAGCATGTCAAGGGGTTGATATCTAATTGTCTTTTTGTCACTATCTTAACTGTCACCCACTTATCCCAGCATTTTAAAAAGGCAGCACACAGAGCAGCAGTTAGCGCCTGATGATACGTTTGCGTGCATGACTTGTTTTTAAAGGGACCTCACAAAGGAGGCAGACATGCTCCTGCTTCAGAGGATTTTCTTATGCAAAGGAGAATGCAGGTTATTTAGTTAAGAGCTTGAAGCTGAAGGCAATCCCAACATAACATTTTAATTCAGGCTTTGGCACATAACTGACATCAAGAACTAACAAAGCTTTTGGTCTGGGCTAAAGCTAAGTCGAACCAATTTTTTGATCATGGCAGATTACCTTCTCCCATCCCCCACCCCCACCCCCCAGCCAGCAAAAGATAAAAGATAGCTTGTCTTTGGACTTTAGATTACCAACTGCCTATACATAGAAAATTCAGACATCCTTAATGATAGGGTATGTAGGAAACGTGGCTATGGTGACCTTGGGGAGGAATTTCATTGCATCTTGGGGACCATTTTCAAGGAATTTTGCACTGAGTAAACTTTTTCTACACACACCCAATTTATCTAGAATTTTAATGTTTAGCAGTTAAAATAAGAGTGATCGAAACACCATTATTAAAATATTTGAGTACTTTTTAGGAAAACGTTTATTATTCAAAATTTTCTGTTTTTCACTGCTGTACTGTTTTACTTAGAGCATGACTGTGTAAAACATAAAATTAATGTTATACGAATTTATGTCTTGAGTGTTTACACTTTTTTCTTTCAGCTATGTTGACTGCATGGTAACTGAACTTGAGCTCTCCTTACTGCCTTTGGGATAAATGCACTAGAATTATCTTTATATACCCCCTGTAGGGCTTTATGAAATACATCTTGTATTTGTTACTCAGCCTTTTGTGGCTCATAGATTCCACTAGCTCAGCATGGAGTCAACTGTTTGCTCCAACCCATGCCTGTATGAACCCTACAGATCAGTTTGGATTTGAAACACTACTTCTACGGACAATATTATAAGTTCAATTTCAAAGTGATACAGGGAAGTTCTTCAGCCCTTCTCTATAGGGACAAGTCACAAATGGACTCGACCTACCTTTTGTTTTTTGTCAAGATGTGTCATGCTGGCTGCCCTCACACACGTCAGGTCACAGGCACTGGAGTCCAGCCCCTCAGCCCCTGAAACCAACAGGTCACCCACCATCAGTCACACTGACCACTCCTGCTGACACACTGGCTACAATATCAGAACGCTTTCATTTCACAACCGACAGATTTATGTCACATATTCTTCTTTAGCCTTTACCAATTTTGTCGAAAATTCAACGTAGTCAATTTACAATTTAAATACCTGGTGAACCTTGGAGCTCTAACCAAACTATTTATAAAAAAAAACATAAGGGGGAACTACAGTCTACATGATTTGTTGTGTTTTTTTTCTTATAAAAATAATATTTAAGGTAATAAACATCCCAAAATGAAAAGTTTTAAAAGATTTCAACCTTTAAGCTCTTTATAACTAAATGAACAGTTTTTAAATATTTGTTTTCTTGATGAACAAAGGCACAGAGAAAAAACAAGAACAATGTGTTTTAAAGCAATCAACTGCATGTGTACAATTAGGTATTTACACATGTTGGGCGTTCCTCACCTTAATCTTCGGGGTCACGGAAGTTGGGTAGGGGATGGGGGGTGCTTACTAGTATATCCATTATACCTTAGCATATCTAAATATGGATGACATGCAAAAACAGACAAAGCAAAATGAACCCAAATAGATAAGCACGTACATAGGCCTACACACCGAACGGTCAAATATACAAAACTGCAGACATGGAGACAAATACACAACACACACACACACACACACTGACATACACTGACACAGACGGATCACATAGGATTCTCACCTGCTCTGTGACATGTAGCACTCACTGATGATGTCGTGGTTGGTAACAGCAGTTGATTGCTTTGCTTCACTTTTCTCCACGCTGGTCTGTCTTCAGTGTTTCAGAGTAGAGCTGCCATGCCCAGGTCGGTCCGTTCTGTGAGGTTCTCTGTTCAATTCTTCTTCTGTCTGCTGATAGTCTTGCAATGGTGCATTCTTTGAGGTTCTCTGGAGTCTGGGGGCACCTGGAAAACCAAACAGACATGTGTAAGCTAGAGACAAGGCGGGTCAGGGGGGAAAGCAATGTTCCTGGCATCTGATTCCAGTGCATGTGTAGAAGCAGTAACTGCTACAACACTATCTCAGCACTCCACAATATGTTTAGTGAGACAATGCTGCACAAATGTGTGTATACTCTTTCATAGCAAACTTGGACAATAAAGCGACAAGCCAAGAACTTATCTGGATTAAAAATCGGAACGAAAGTGACGCTTCCTTGAAGACAACATTGCATTCCATCTAGTGTTGCTGCTATGTTTATGAGTTACAAATACACTGTGCATATAAAAACTAAAGTCATAGTCGTCTTTTCATTGTTTGGTAATTAATGTCATTGCTCTAGGCCTATTTTTTTTTAAAAGCCACTTTAAGTGCACTTTAAAATAAGTGTAACGAACTTTACATTTCATTTAGGCTTTTTGCCAATAAAACAATGATCCAAACACTATGCACATACAAACAAATCCCAGACACTGAGTTTTGAAGTGTGTTTAAAGTCAGCTGAACAATAGTTGTGTGTATATATATATATATATATATATATATATATATATATATATATATATATATATATATATATATATATTTTTTTTTTTTTTTTTTTTTTTTATATTTTTTTTCCTTTCTTCTTCTTCTTATACTTACCATTCAGAACGTGATGAAAATCCCCGGAAGTGACAGCTTGATAAAAGAGAAACTGTCAGGTCTTGATGAATGCCGGGAAGTTCCATGGAAGAAAAATTCCGAGGTTTTGAAGATGGAAAGGAAGCCAGTGGAGGCATAAGTACTGGAAAAACAGCTCCCGTAGAACTGCTATGTGATCAGCATGACGAATTTAACCCTAAGGATAAGACTTCCGCAGACTAAGGAATGGAAGACAAAAACCAAGACAGTTTGGAAAACGATTACTGGAGAGAGAGAGAGAGAGAGAGAGAGAGAGAGAGAGAGAGAGAGAGAGAGAGAGAGAGAGGAGAGAGAGAGAGAGACAGACAGACAGACAGACAGACAGACAGACAGACAGACAGACAGACAGACAGACAGACAGACAGACAGACAGACAGACAGACAGACAGACAGACAGACAGACAGACAGACAGAGGGAGAGAGAGAGAGAGAGAGAGAGAGGAGAGAGAGAGAGAGAGAGAGAGAGAGAGAGAGAGAGAGATAGAGATAGAGATGAGAGAGAGAGAGAGAGAGAGAGAGAGAGAGAGAGAGACAGAGACAGAGACAGAGACAGAGACAGAGACAGAGAGACAGACAGAGAGACAGAGACAGAGAGACAGCCAGACAGAGAGAGACAGACAGAGACAGAGACAAAAAGAGACAGGGAGACGGAGAGAGAGACAGAGACAAAGAGAGTGAGACAGAGGGAGAGATACAGAGAGACAGAGAGAGACAGAGACAGAGAAAGAGACAGTGAGAGACGGAGAGAGAGAGAGACAGAGAAATAGAGAGAGACAGAGACAGACAGAGATAGACACTGAGAGAGAGACAGATAGAGAGACAGAGACAGAGACAGATAGACACAGACAGAGAGACAGTAAGAGAGGGAGGGAGGGAGAGAGAGAGAGAGAGAGAGAGGAGAGAGAGAGAGAGAGAGAGAGAGAGAGAGAGAGAGAGAGAGAGAGAGAGAGAGAGAGAGAGAGAGAGAGAGAGAGAGACATAGAGAGAGACAGAGAGACAGAGAGAGAGACGGATAATGGAATAAGTAATCATGCTTTTTCTATCCAGTCCCCGTGTGTATGCAGTTCAGTAAGTTTCTGACCCCACCGATACACGTTCGCCTACTCTTACGAAAAGCAGAACAGGATTTAACGTATGCGCAAGATGTTCTGAGTGCGTTCGCACACGGGGCCTTGTTTTATAGTCTCATCCGAAAGACTTTTGGGGAGAGTGGAGTCAGCATTGATGTTAACTCAAGGGGGAGGGGGGGGGGAAATCCCCTCGACCTGGAATCGAACTCGGGTCGTTAAATTGCAGGGGCATTGGTCTGACCATTAGGCTATCCCGTCCGGTCCCGTAAAATGCTCGTGTCTATTATCTTGAACATCCCAGCGATTCAGAAGAATACTTTTGATTATTCGCACATCACAAGTCACGCACCATGGGGTTCCCTCATTTTTCAGCAAATGAACACGGAGTGTGAAGTCCTGGTCATTTTCGTTATCGAATCGAACAAGATTTCTCCCCAGCATTGTCAGTACCTTCAAGGATGATCTTTCCGGAACACCAGGATCACTGTCACCTTTTCATCCCTTCCTACACCTAGCTTTACTTTAGTTTACTTTAGCTTCCCTGGATGGGTTTGGTTTATTTTCATTTTGCCCCTTTCGTTTTTCATTGGTTTATTTGGGTTTGGTTTAGTTTAGTTTTACTTGGTTTAGTTTTATTTGCGGGTTGGTTTATTTTAGAAGTGGTTTAGTTTTTAGGAGGCTTTTTTCTTTATTTTTTTATGTCCAGGGAAGGTAAATTTGCATCATTTGGTTTTCATTTAAATTTTTATTCCATTTTTTTTAAGTAACCTTTTTTTCTTTCTTATGAACTCTACAAGCTTAAAACATTTGACAATGGTAATTTTGGTTTGTCTATTCAGTTTAGTTTACTTCTTTTAATTTCGTTTGTTGACCTCATTTTATTTCTAACAAGGGATGTCAAAGCAATCCGGAATGCGGTGCTCAGTGATCATCTAAAAGCAACTGACATGCTGTCTAGGAAACAGCCAACAAGCATTCTCCAAAAATAAACGGCTTATGGCAAGCGGAATATGCGCTTCTAACTCCACATTATAAGTAGACGGAACACTGGGACTGTTATCCTCACTCTAAAAGACCAAGACAAATGAACCGAAGTTTCTATCAGAACTTAGTAATAGCACTAGGATTGTAGAATGGGGGACGGGATAGCCTGTTGGTCAGAGTAATGCTCTCGTCAGTTGTTGACCCGGTACCAATCTCGTTTAAGAGGATTTTTCCTCTGAAGTTAGCAGTAGTGCTGACTCCCCCCCCTCCCCCGCCCCCTCTCCATCCCACAAAGAAAAGTCCTTACGATGAGACGATAAACCGAGGTCCCATGAGCGAACGTACGCAGGGTATCTTGCACACACGTTAAAAACCGTTTAAACTTTTCGGAAGAGTTAAGTCATTGTGTGACGTTGGGAACGGATGACATAAGTGACAAAACTGCATACACACGAGGACTGAATGTAAAATAGCACAGGAAAACTTTTCAAAATTTAATCATCCTCGAAATAATGGAATAACAAAGATAGATAATGGCCTCACGCAAAGACAAAGCCATGGACCTAAGTTTCGATCTCGGAACTATTCATAAGTAGCCGTTCAAAAGACTGGCTTTACACAGAGCTGTGTTGAAGAGTCTAGCAAAGAGAAAATTGGTACGTAAATAGTGGCGGGGGTGGGGAGGGGGTGAACACGGTCGCATATGCAAACATGTCTTTTGAAAAAGCATGCTCTCGGGTAGTATTTCAACTTGCAGAATTAACTTGCTAGCCAACTCAACGTAACATCGGAACCACAGCTAGAAGAATGGTGGGGTGGGTGGGTGGGGGGGTAGCCTATTAACAGATGCAGCATAGTATCCTTCACTCATTTATTTCTCTGATTACAAACTTTTTGAAAAAAAAGTAAACATTAGCAGTACAAGAAACAAAAATCAATTCAACCCTGCTGTTAGGCCTTCCCTCTGCCCACAGAAATACCGTTACTTTATTCTGTCAATCCCTTATCTGGACACTGTAAAACTTGGGAGGGAGGGAGAGGGAGATGGCATAAAACCTTACACTTACTGATCATTGAACACACTAAATAATACATCACAGGAAACAGCGATGCAGCATTGCACAGGCGAAAATTATATGAAAAGCAAATGTTACGCTAGTGGCAAAGGTGTGTGTGTGTGTGTGGGGAAATTTAGTTTTCCTATCTCCATATAGGGCTGGGAGGAGGAGGGACAGGGAGCTTCGTGGTTAAGACATGGAACACGCGAATAGTTCAGTTCACTGTGGCAACGATTTCTAATCTGGAGTTAAAGCAGAAATCTAGTTACAGGAGCAGGGGAGCATAAGGAAATTTTCCGCAGCCATAATTCTCTGCGCAATTTCGTTTCCGAGCCATGTTCAGATTTGAACAAAAGAAGATACTCTCACAATTCCTCTGCTTTTCCATATACCTTTGATTTTAACAATACAATTCTGATAATGAAAAAGAAAACAAAGTCAGAAAAAGGACACTTACCTGAGGTCTTACCTTAAAAATCCTAGAGAGCGGCAACAGCACGTCTTGTCTTGTTGAGGGAGCGATTTACTTTGAATCAGTCTGTCAACTGAACACTGAAGTGCGCAGGTTTTAACAGTCAGCGCCCCCTGTGAGTGAACATATTTTTTTTCTTGCACGTGCATCAGGATCTTCAACTTCGAGGGACGAACCAGTCGCCATGGCACAGTGGTTAGCACCTTGGGTTGTTGACTGTAAGGGTATGTGTTCGAATCCCGTGAGAGTCATATTTTTTTCAGAAAGGTGGGCTCTTACCCAGAGAGAGTGTGCTGTGGACCAATAGAGAAGACTTTGACCCCACAGTTGAGCTTCATCCATTTTAGGATGCAAATTTGAGAGTGTTGGTCAAATAACCTGACAAACACTGCAGGTGTCTGTATCTCTCCGGCCTGGTCCATGCTAGGATCCAACTAGGATAGAAAATGTGCACATTTTACACGACCCTGTCAAGTAGTCTTAAAGCACAAACACTTCTTAAACAGCATCACTATACCATCGTTGTCATTATTGATCATCATGCAATACAAATGGTTGTCATCTAATTTAAGGCCATTATTGCTCTGGTCTCATGTTGACTTAGTTGTTATTTATCCATACACTTCTGTGGCCAGTCTGTAGTGGAGGTATGCTGTGAGGGTCATCACTACAGCTGGGCAAAGCAGTCTCCCTCTGTGACTGAGCCAACGTTGGCGTTAGTAGGAAGCTTAGTAAATGTTATCCTGTGTATGTTACCTCAGAACAGGCACCACTGAACACCTTCAAAGTGACCCAGGAGCAGTGCAGGACCCCTCTGGCTGTTGGGCTTTTCGCAGACTGACCTTAATGACACGCAGTGGAACTTTGACTCCGATGATGCAACGTCTGGAATCTGTGTATGGCTGTGGCAGAGGTATTGAAAGGAGCCGCGTGGGAATAGCAGGACAGAAGCGTCAAAGATGAAGAGGCAGCAAAAACAAAACAATACTTTGAAGACAGCTCTCTCTCTCTCTCTCTCTCTCTCTCTCTCTCTCTCTCTCTCTCTCTCTCTCTCTCTCTCTCTCTCTCTCTCTCTCTCTCTCTCTCTCTCTCTCTCTCTCTCTCTCTCTCTCCTCTCTCTCTCTCTTCTAATAAAAACTGTAATACCCATCAGAGTTAGTTAATATATCATGGTTTATTTTTCATGCATCAAAAGAAGTAAGATAAATTTCAATTAATTGTTTTCTTCATTGATGAAAACCCTATGTTTGTAAAACTTGTTTCGTCATTGAATGTTCATGTTATGGTTCATGTAATAATTATATTATCTTAATCATTTTTCCCCTGTAAAAATGCAGAGGGGGATGGGACTGTTAATATAAGCAATATTCTCACCTTCTGAAAATTCTGTGCTACGAAGTCCCCCATTTCAATCTTTTTTCTGTAAATATTCCTTGTTTCATCTTGATTTGCTATTGTTTTGTTTATTTTAACTGTTTGCTTCTTGTTTTCTTTCTTTTGTATTCCTCTCCTAAGCACCTCTCCATGATTTTAACTTTGCAAAGTCAAGCTTCAATATATTTCCAAATGCCAATAAGCAGCTTAGTAGCTATCAATCACAACAGCCTAGCTAGATCGAAAATCTTTCTCTTCAGGTCCCAGAGTCCCAGAGCTACCCCCGGCCTCAGACAAAAGTGTTGAACTTTAGCCAATATTTAAAATTGTTGCCTTAGTTACGTACAGTTAAAAAAACCTATAGAATAATGACTGGGGATACAGACCTTTCAAACCAGAAAGCACCAATATCCAGTCACTTGCCTATTCAACCCACCACGTTATTACATATTTAGAAAAAAAATGCCATAGTTTTTTTCTTCCACTTGGGAAAATATTATTGGTTAATACCCAATGAGAAGTTGTGCTTTTATTCAGTAAGCACCTACTTATCAAAATACATACATATGCATGTAACCAGCCACTTCACATAATCTATAGTCATACAGGTGAACACCAAAAATATTGGGTGCATGACGTCCTCTCTCTTATCATTGTCACCATAAATTATATGGATGCCCCAGAATATTATTCTACAGAGCTCACAGCACCATGACAGTATTTTACTCTATACATTCACAATAATAAGAATAAGTCAAAAAGCAGACATTCAAGGTTGTTAACAGTTAAAGGGAAAGAACTGATTTGAAATGAAATGAATTCAGAGAGCAGCAAGTGTAGTTTCCCTTGGAGTTAAACAGGATTCAATGTTCATATATTTTTTAAAAGCGTCCAAACAACATTTCGAGGGCTGAAGCTTGAGATAGACTCCCTCCATCTTGGCAGATGACCTGTATCATCCCCATCTCCAAACCCGACAAGGACCTGAGAGACTCTGACAGTTACAGACCAACAAGGACCTTAGGGACCTGAGGGACCCTGACAGTTACAGACCAACAAGGACCATAGGGACCCTGACAGCTACAGACCAACAAGGACCTTAGGGACCTGAGGGACCATGACAGCTACAGACCAACAAGGACCTTAGGGACCTGAGGGACCCTGACAGCTACAGACCAACAAGGACCTTAGGGACCCTGACAGTTACAGAACAACAAGGACCTTAGGGATCCTGACAGTTACAGACCAACAAGGACCTTAGGGACCTGAGGGACCCTGACAGCTACAGACCAACAAGGACCTTAGGGTCCCTGACAGTTACAGAACAACAAGGACCTTAGGGATCCTGACAGTTACAGACCAACAAGGACCTTAGGGACCCTGACAGTTACAGACCAACAAGGACCTTAGGGACCCTGACAGCTACAGACCAACAGCCCTCACCAGCTATGTCTGCAAGGTCCTGGAGCAGATGGTCCACCACCACCTGGTGTGGCATCTTGAAGCAAAAGGTCTTCTAGCCATGAAACAATGGGGTTTCTGCAAGAATCACTGCACCGTGGACCACCTGGTCTGCCTTGGGATGACCATCCAGAATGCCTTCATCAATAAGCAGCACGTGGTGGCCGTCTCTTTAGATTGGGAAAAGGCCTTCGATACTGCCTGAGGATAGGAACTCATGTCAGACCTGTGGGATCTGGGGTTTTGGGGTTGTTTGCCATTGATCCTGAAAAGCTTTCTGGCAAAAAAACAGTTTCGGGTGAGGTTGATATATATATATATATATATATATATATATATATATATATATATATATATATATATATATATATATATATATATATATATATGTATATATATATATATATATGTATTTATGTATGGAGAGAGAGAGGAGAGAGGGAGAGAGAGAGAGAGAGAGAGAGAGAGGAGAGAGAAGAGAGAGGAGGGGAGAGAGAGAGGAGAGAGAGAGAGAGAGAGAGAGAGAGAGAGAGAGAGGAGGAGAGGAGAGAGAAAGAGAGAGAGAGATCTGTCTATCTATCTGTCTATCCATCTATCTATCTATCTATTTATCTATCTATCTATCTATCTATCTATCTATCTATCTATCTATCTATCTATCTATCTATCTATCGATCGATCGATCGATCTATCTATCTATCTATCTATCTATCTATCTATCTATCTATCTATCTATCTATCTATCTATCTATCTATCTATCTATACATACATACATACATACACACACACATATACATACATACATACATACATACATACATACATACATACATGCATACATGCATACATACATATACAGACAGACAGACAGACAGACAGGCAGATAGATAGATAGATAGATAGATAGATAGATAGATAGATAGATAGATAGATAGATAGATAGATAGATACATGTATATATATATATATATATATATATATATATATATATATATATATATATATATGATATATTTAAGAAAGAGAGGATAGTCACGCAGGGAAGCACCCTGTCTCCAACTCTATCCAGCATAAAAGTAAACATCATCGTCAAATCAAAAACCTCAGGACTAAAACGTACATTGAGAAGATATAAGAAAAGGCTGATTTGAGTACCCTCTTACCCCATTTTTGCGCAGTAATAGAGCTCATACCACCATGACGGTGCTCTACTGTATACATTCACAATTTACTAGCATCTTTGATCTGGGTAGCAGTATTCATGTGCCGACACAACAGCTCCATATTGAGCAGCCTGGCTTGAATATTTATAGCGAGTCTGTCGGAACAAAGGCACGTAGAACTTATGCACAACACATAGTCTTGCACACATATTTAATAGTGATATACAATGTGATGCACCACAACACATTTCAAAGTCGTTGCTACACACACACACACACACACACACACACACACACACACACACTCACACACACACACACACACACACACACACACACACACACACACACACACACACACACACACACACACACAACACATAGAAAAACGTACGCACAAACACGAGCGCGCTCATGCATACACATGCGCATACGCACCCCAAGAATAAGGCGCATATTAAGAAAGCAGAGCCCACGACACCATGACAGTGCTGTACTGTATACACACTCACTTTAATGGCATCTTTGAATGGTGGTGCTGCTCTTGTGGCGACACCACAACCTCGAAGATGGCACACTGTCCTTAATATAACAGGTCCATCGGAATATAAGTGCATACAGTGTACGCAAAAAAACACACATAACCTTAAGGATATTCAATATTGATATAATACAAAATATGATGAACCACGCGCGCATACGCCCTCTAGCCCACAAGATTAAGGCGAACATAAAGAAATAGAAAAGGTCGAGTTGAGTCCCGACTTTTGCACAGTATAAGAGCCCACGATACCATGAGAGTGCTCTACCTTATCCATTCACACTTTACTAGCATCTTTGATATGGGTGGCGCTGTTCTTGTGGTGACATCAAAACCCCAAAGATGGCAGCCTGATATGAATATTTTTTGTAGGAAGTCTGTCGGAGCAAAAGTGCCTACAGTGCACGCGTAACATATAGTGTTACTACTATACTATACTACTACTACTACTACTACTACTACTACTACTACTACTACTACTACTACTACTACATACTACTACTACTACTACTCCTGCTTACAATGATATAATAATGATGATAATAATAAAATATTGTTATATGACGTATAATTTTGTAAGTCCTAAAGCACTGTGGCTGACCGGTCAGTACATACAAAAATAAACGTAGAATGCTATGTATTAAACGTAGAATGTTCAGGAAATGCTTCAAATAACAATGTTTTGCTGCCTGTTGCTCAGTCAGAAGTCAGAAAAATCAAAATGCATGTTTACTGAATAGGCCTTTGTAACTTAACTAATGTCATAAAAATAGGAAAACGTTGACTTTGAGGTGTTTTAGCTCGAATAACAATTCCTCTGTAATCTGTGATGGCTCTACGTTTTGACTTACAGACGAAATTTGTCTAAATACAAATTTTTTGTAGTCACATGTAACTTATTGTCATTACAAAATCTGTATACTGATCTATGAAGAATCCTGTTTATATAACAGATCTTCACTCGATTTAGCATTGCAAGCAATTGGATATGAAAGCTATGCGTATTTTACGATTTTGCGATTCTACTTGTTAAAATAACATGGTTGGGATGGTAAAATTCCTAAGCTGAGTATTGAGTTGGATTTTTGTTTTGAAGTGTTTAACACCACTGTTTGTGCCATGCTTGTAATGTTAAAATAACATCCGTCGTAGACACATCGAAATGTTGTTCATTTTAGTTTGGCAGTGAAGAGTTAGGTTTAATGGTGTCAGCTTCAACTGTTTGACAAGCGAAATGATTCGTTTAGTGTGTTGAATTTCCTAGATTTGTCTAGATAGCATTGATAATAATGTAGCGTTTGGAGGGGGGAGATGCAGCCTTATGTGCGTGTGTGTGAGAGAGAGAGAGGAGAGAGAGAGAGAGAGAGAGAGAGAGAGAGAGAGGAGAGAGAGAGAGAGAGAGAGAGAGAGAGGAGAGAGAGAGAGAGAGAGAGAGAGAGATTTTATTTATTTTATTCTTTTAAATCGAGGATAACAGAATAAGCAACCATGTGCTTTTTTTCATCCGGTCCCCGTGTGCATGCAGTTTTGTAAATATTGTCATCTGTTCCCACCGGCACACGATGGCCTACTCTTACGAAAAGCGGAACATGATTTAACGTGTGCGCAAGATGTTCTGCGTGCGTTCGCACACGGAGCCTCGGTTTAAAGTCTCATCCGAAGGACTTTTGGGGAGAGTGGAGTCAGCACTGATGTTAACTCCAGAAAGAAAATTTCCTCCACGGACTCGAACCCGGGTCTTCAAATTGCCAGCGAGAAAGAGAGAGAGAGAGAGAGAGGAGAGAGAGAGAGAGAGAGAGAGAGAGGAGAGAAGAGAGAGAGAGAGAGAGAGAGAGAGAGAGAGAGAGAGAGAGAGGAGAGAGAGAGAGAGAGATTTTGTTAATAACGTCATTGTTTGTATGCTAGATCTTGTGTTTGAAAATTAGTGCGACAAGGGAGTTAATTAAATTATCTCCTGTGCAACCTTGTCGCTGTGTAGTGTTACGATTTTCGGACACACCTGTAAATTGTGACACGTCTTTTTGATAGTTATAGTTACATTGAACTGTTGAGCGGTCCCATGTTCATAATCATCGATACTAGTTCCATATTTTGTCGTCATACCTGTAACACCATTGGTATGATTGAGAAATAAATAAAAAGTAGTTTAACGTTATTTGTTATGGTTCTTCCCATAAATGGGATACCAACCTTGTGTTTGGGGTTAACCTTGCGATAGACTGACGTCCTATCCATGGGGGAGTCTATGACTCTCAGTCGCTTAACGCCACAGAAACCGGGATAAGCACTGGCCTGATGAGCCTTAGGCTGGTACAGACTTCCCATAAACATGTGTAAATAAGAAAGCAAGCTCTATTGAAATATTCCAAGCAGAGTTTGACTTGTTCATGTCAGATATTTGGAAAACGTTTTAGTACAGTATAATAATGACGATAGTATTATCTTTTTCTTTTTTTCTTACTTATCTTTGGTGCCTCGTCTTCTGTGACGTCCCCGTCCTATTGCTCCCACGCCGCTCATTTCAATCTCCCCGCCACAGCCATACCCTGTTTCGTTGTGTCTCACCCCCGGGGGTCGGGAGATCCACAGGGAACCCATCAATATTAGGCCGCCGCGGGGCCACCAGCCAGAGGGGCCCTGCACTTCTGCTGGGTCACTTGAGTGGTGTTCAGTGGAGCCTGTTCTGAGCTAACATACGCAGGACACCACCAACTAAGCCCCCTACTAACGACAGTATTAGCTCAGTCGCGGAGCCAGACTGAGTGAGCCACCCACTCGAGGTGGCGACCACCACACCATCCCTCCAACCGACCACCTCCCCGCGAACCTCCAACCCCAAAGGCTTTGACACAAACTCACCTCAGGCACAGAAGCGTATGGGGAAACCGAATCTGAGGTCACCATGAGACCACAGCAACGGGGACCACCGAATCAGAGGCAATTTTTATTATTGCATGATGATCAATGATGGCGAGGATGATGTAATGCTGCTGCTGTGGAGGTGCATCCGCTTTGAGACTACTTGACAGGGTTGTTCTCTACGCTTACTGTCATAATATATCCCGGCGTCAACCAGGCCCGACAGATACAGACACTTGCAGTGTTGGTCAGGCAATTTGAGCAACACTCTGAAATTCGCATCCGTAAAATGGATGAAGCTCGACTGTGCGGTCCCAGTCTCCCCACTGAGCCCACAGCACACTCACTCTGGGTAGGAGCCGGTCACTGCGCCATGGCGGCTGGTTGACGATAGTATTATCAATACTACTTCTTCCAAGACGGTACCGAGATGTAAGGAATAGGGCAAGGGAAAGAGCGGAACAACAGTTCTCAGGCACCAGAAGAATCAGGGGATCCCAGTAGCTGGCCAAATGTCGGGACTCGGAATGCGTGGTAGTTCAATCCCGGTTTTGGACCAGAAACAATGCCATTATCCTCTAGATCATGAGCAGGGGTGTGGGGTGCTAGTCTTTTGGATGTGAAAATAAACCGAAGTCGTATCCTACAAATGATAATTAGTATTCAGCGCACACAATCGATACCAAGGCAACTTATGAGTTGTCCATTGAACAGAGGAGAAAAA
>CM060334.1:54112038-54124538 GCA_030674155.1 Stramonita haemastoma
TTTGTTGTTGTTTTAGCCTCTCTCTCTCTCTCTCTCTCTCTCTCTCTCTCTCTCTCCTCTCCTCTCTCTCTCTCTCTCTCTCTCTCTCTCTCTCTCTCTCTCTCTCACGTTTCTATTCATTTTCTGCTTCTTTTTCTCTTTGATATATTCCATTTTTTGTCGCTTTATTTTACATTTTGTTTTCCATGTTCTATTTATTTTTTTCTCTGTTTCCTTTTTCCATTCCTTGGTTTTCTGTTTTTGTTGAGTTTTTTCTTTTGTTTCCTCGAAATTTCATTGCGCTTGTTCTTTTTTCGTTTGGTATTTTTTGGTATTATTATTTATATTTTTTTTCTTTCTATTTTTTCTTTATTCTTTCTGTATTTGTTATCTTTCGTTCTTATTATTTTCCTCTCACAGTTTTCTTTCTTTAGTTTCTGCTCCTTATTATGCGTGATTTCTCTCTTTTCCTTTTCTCTTATTTTCTTATTCTAAGGATCATCCTTTATCGTGGGAGATTGACCGAATATTTCAGACATCACTGGGTAAAAATTGAATTCTCTCCGAAAATCGTATTTTCTGCACAGCGTTCAGATTCTTTGCCCTCATAACATTTTGCCATGTCATATCAGACGCAATGTTCTCTTTTTGATGCACAATGAAATGTGTACAAAAGCCATAAGAATAACAGCCATTTCGGGAATGTGTTATGGATTTTAAGAAGATAAAAGTCGTTTATAAACGTGCACTTTGCTATCAAACGTTTATGAAGAAAGAATGAGTATTGAATAGGTTGATGTACAATGACATGTTTACAAAGTTATAACAATAATAGGGAGTTCATACAGTTGTACGGCTCTCAAATATAAAAAGCGTCATTTATAAAGACACACTTTATGTATCAAACATTGATGACGAAAGACTGAGCACTCGATTGATTGAAACACAATTTGCTTTTTTGCTTCTTTTGATAGGCATTGGATTTTATCTAGCTGATTGTTGATTTAACGGGTGGGAATAGTTAATTTCATATAATGTTCCTTTTTGTTTTAACAAGATTTTATACATTGATATTTCGGTTTTTGTTTCGTCCTTTTGCACGAACATTTTGGCTTAAAGCTTAGTGAGTGAGTGAGTGAGTGAGTGAGTGTGTGTGTGTGTGTGTGTGTGTGTGTGTGTGTGTGTGTGTGTGTGTGTGTGTGTGTGTGTGTGTGTGTGTGTGTGTGTGTGTGTGTGGTGTGTGTGTGTGTGTGTGTGTGTGTGTTTATTTGTATTTTGTATTTGGTACCACTTTATGTCACAGAAAATTTCTCTGCGTGAAATTCGGGCTGCTCTTCCCGGGGAGAGTGCGTCGCTACAAGTGCTGCTCCTACCCATTTCTTTTCCTGCATGCAACTGTATTAATTTTGTTTTCCTATCGGAGTGGCTATATATATATATATATATATATATATATATATATTATATATATATATATATATATATATATATATATATATATATATATATATATATATATATATGTTGATATGTGAATTGTTGACAGACATTACTGTTTACGTATGTATTTTTCTTTACAGTTTCCTGTATAATTCTTTAAAAAGAGAACTAGTATGCAATCACAATTATAAATGATTGAGATTGCATGTTAAAGAAATGTTCTACCAAACCAGACACTTTTTGTATACAACTGTTTATGATCCTGGCTGAAATTCGAACGAACATGTCTACTTTAAAAAGTCGTTTCTGTTTTTAGAAAGAAATATTCTGATCATTAAGCCACAAAATCATACAAATCTAGGTCAAAGCCTCCCAGTATCATGCATAAATGATTGTAAAAATAATAAATAATAATAATAAATAATAAATGGACTTCGTATAGCGCTCTATCTTGAAAAAAAAAGAAAATGGCAAAGCTATTTGTTTTTATTTTATTTTATTCTTTTATATCGAGGATAATAGAATAAGCACTCATTGTGTTTTTTTTATCCAGTCCCCGTGTGTATGAAGCTGTGTAAATATTGTCATCTGTTCCCTGCTCATCTGTCTCTGCTTGACATTCATCTGTTCATATGCTCGGCATGAGATTGCAATTTACAGAGGAAGAAAATGTCTGTAGAAAGAATGATTGCTTGACAACTTTCAGGCGCGGGGGGGGGGGGGGGGGGGGGGGGGGGGGGGGGGGGGGGGGGGTAGGAGGGTAAAGGAATGATGAACTGATTATTGTTTCATAACAAGAATAATGGTTAAAAATGTCCAGAAAAGCCGATCCCATTTACATGAGCTTTACAGAGTTTTACATTACAACTTTCTTTCTGTTGTTGTTTTTTTTCCCCGTGGAATTTTCCTTCATATTTTTTAGTCTCTTTCTTTCTACTTTCCGTTTATCATTTCACTGCATCTCCGTCATATTCTGTTCTCTCTCTTTCTTTCTTCTTTCTGTTTTTTTTTCATGTTGTTTCCTTTCATTTAAATTTCTCTCTTTCTTTTTCTTTCTGTTTTTCTTTTCATGTTGTTTCCTTTCATTTTAATTTCTCTCTTTCTTTCTTCTTTCTGTTTTTCTTTTCATGTTGTTTCCTTTCATTTTAATTTCTCTCTTTCTTTCTTCTTTCTGTTTTTTTTTAATGTTGTTTCCTTTCATTTAAATTTCTCTCTTTCTTTCTTCTTTCTGTTTTTTTTTTCATGTTGTTTCCTTTCATTTAAATTTCTCTCTTTCTTTCTTCTTTCTGTTTTTTTCTTTTCATGTTGTTTCCTTTCATTTAAATTTCTCTCTTTCTTTCTTCTTTCTGTTTTTCTTTTCATGTTGTTTCCTTTCATTTTAATTTCTCTCTCTCTTTTTTCTTTCTGTTTTTCTTTTCATGGCATATTCTTTCTAATTCTTTTTTATTCTCTCTTTCTTCTTTCTGTTTTTTTTTATGGTGTTTCGTTTCATATTCTTTCCTCTCTCTCTTTCTTCCCTTTATTTCTTCATGATCTCTTGTTTGCTTCTTTCTGTCTTTTTTGTTGTCGCTTTGTTTCTCTGTTTTTAAATGCCATTTGTTCAGTAGTTTGCACTTTTTTCCTCTTTTACCCTCACTTTTTGTCTTTTTGTTTCATTCTTTATTTGTTTTTGTTTCTTATTTCCTTCTTTTTTGTAGTTCAGTTCTCACAATCAAATCTCACTTCATGATGTTCACTTTCAAAGATTAGATTAATTATCAACAAAGTCGTTTATTCCTGAAACCCTTTTCTCTCTGGGTGTGGCTGATTAGTCTCTACACAAATGACTACCTCATTACCTGAAACCAATCAAGACCAGCCCAGACGACATAATGATCAAACAAACAGTTTGGAAGGATTGATATATCAACAGTGTCAACCCATGTCTAATCAGATAAGAGAATGAGGCCCTTTGCATTGCCTTGGGCTTATATAGTTGGGTTTTTTTTCTGAATGTGTCTGCTATGACTGCAATTATAGAGACAAAAAATCTAGGATATCTTTATCTTTCAACCCTCTGATTTGTTATCTTTACATCCCTGATTGGTGTACTTTGTATGTTGTTTCCATACATCGGTTAGAAGTTTCTTAGCCTGATAGTCAGAGTGCCGCTATTGTCATCTGCTGACTGCGTTCGACTCTCGTTCAGAAGCATTTTTTTTTTCCTCTGGAGTTAACACCAGGGCCAGCTTCGCTCCCATAATAAAGTCCTTCCAGTTAGACCATACGCTGAGGTCCCGTGTGCGAATGCACACAGAACGGCTTGCCCACACGTTAAAATCCGTTCTGCTTTTTGGGAGAGTAAGCCATTGTGTGCTGGTGGGAATGGGGTGGTGACAATATTTACAAAAACGCGTACACTCGGTGTCTTGATGTAAAAAAAAAAATTCACATAAGTGTTTATTTTATTATACTCAATATAAATAAATGTAATGAATAGATGAAAATGAATAAATAATTAATATATTCACCACCCCAAAACGTAACCATTGTCCTTTGTTTTTCAATAATACTTTTCAACATCGCCAGTTTTGTCGCTAGAACAACAAGGGGTGTCAAATACTGTCTGCTAAGATCCATGCAACCCGACTCTAACAGCAATTTTCAGAGATGTTCTACCAAAACTTTTAATCAAATCACTTCAAATGGATTTGTTTTTCTTTTGATTTACGTTTCTGTGTATCAGTTACAATGGGTATATAGTTAACAATATTACTTGACCTTTTAAAACAAACGACACTTTTGAATTATAGGGGTATGTACGAGAAAGAGAGGAGAGTGAACTGAACTATTTCGTAAAGACATACCATTAGAAATAAAATACAAACAAACATATAAACATTGCATAGGCTTTTCTGTCTCTCTTCCTCCCTTTTTCATTTGTTGTCTTTCTTTTCTTTCTGTTTTTCATAGAAACATGCGCTGGCATGAGTGCGTACACTTTGATGGAGTATAGTTTACCGTCAAGTTAAAAAGCAGGTAAAGACAGCGAGAGCGCATGGGTGTTCCAGAAGATTTTTACTCTGGAGATAAAAGGATTGCCGACTCCACTGTCCTCGAAAGTCCCTCGGGTGAGACTGAAAATTAACAAAAATTGCAAACACACCTGGAGAGAATAAAAAAAGTACACGGGTGCTTATTCCATTTCCATGAAAAAAAGAATAATACTCTCTGTCTGTCTGTCTGTCTGTCTGTCTGTCTGTCTGTCTGTCTGTCTGTCTGTCTGTCTGTCTGTCTCTCTCTCTCTCTCTCTCTCTCTCTCTCTCTCTCTCTCTCTCTCTCTCTCTCTCTCTCTCTCTCTCTCTCTCTCTTTCTCTCTCTCACACACACACACACACACACACACACACACACACACACACACACACACACACACACACACACACACACACACACACGCACACACACACACACACACACACACACACACACACAACCTTAAAGGTTGAGACTTTTTTTTCAGTCATCAAGCAATGAAAGAACGAGAGAGCAGAACCCCAGCCGTTTTTGTGAAATGAAAAGTTCATCAATATTTCTTGAATCAAGATTTCTGCTTTTAACAGAACCATCTCCTTTCTGGTGTTTTTTTTCCTCTTTACTTTGTATTTTGGATTTGACAGCATTGAAACCTAAGCCTAAAAGGTCACCTGTCTAAGTGGCACCGCAATACCTGATATTACCTTGATGCTAGAAGAATCTTTTTTATCGCTATTTTCCTTTTCTTTCTGTTTTCATTTCCAGTCATCCCTTTCAAGTGGATTGTCTTTTTCCTTCTAGCGGTAACATCAGTGCCGACTCCACTCCTCCCCTAAAAGTTCTTCAGCTGAGACAATAATTAAAAAAGTTGGTAACTGGGTCAGTTTGTCTCGATGTCTGTTTTTTATAGTTGCATGAGCGTGTGTGTGTGTGTGTGTGTGTGTGTGTGTGTGTGTGTGTGTGTGTGTGTGTGTGTGTGTGTGTGTGTGTGTGTGTGCGTGCGTGCGTGCGTGTGTGTGTACGTGTGTGTGTGTGTGTGTGTGTGTGTGTGTGTGTGTGTGTGTGTGTGTGTGTGTGTGTGGTGTAAACTGTTTTCTTCTTGACAGGTTAAAATATTCTATCTATCTGTATATCTACCTACGTATCTATCCTAATGTTGAAGACTTTGCTATCTGGTCACCAGAACAAAACACACATGGCAAAATTTGTAATGTCATTTTTTGTGTCATGAAAATGAAAACATGTATCTTGTCAAACTCTTTCAATTTTTAGTGAAGTTTATGTTCGTAATTTCTTTCAAATTTTTGAAACAACCTGCTCGCTTCTTTACCTTCCTTAAATGCAAGAAAAAGCACAGACAAAAAAAGGAAAAGTGCCCTCATCCAATCGACAGGATGTCAGGAAGGGAGATGATCTATGGTTTGATAACCTCCCCTGTCCAGTCACTCCGGCATTCAGGTCATGTGACCAGTCATGGGCAGACTATTATGGACACATGTTGTGAAAGATGCAGTTGTCTGCTTTCAACACCCTCCTGTGATTAGACTTTGAAGTGGTTAATGCGTCACTCTGACCATTATGCTATCCAATCCCCATGTGTGTACTATGTAAACAGTATGGTCAGCTTTGAAATTCCTCGTGACATGTAAGTAGTTAAACTTATACTGCTTAGACACACAGTGCCACATTTGCCATCAATTTGACAGTGGAAAATCAGTGTCAGATAATATTGAGTTTGGATATGTTTTTCATTCAAAGGTTGGACCTCCGAGATTCACCAATAGTGGGATTTTTTTTCCGTATACGACCCTATCCCTCCCCCCTCTCACCATTTAGGCAGTGGCATTTCAAATTCAGAGACAGAATGTGAAGATGATTTTATTACATATATAACATGCAAGGAAAACCGCAGATGCACACGTAGCATAGTTATGAGGCAGATAGAGTGGGGATATATATATATATATATATATATTATATATATATATTATATATATATATTATATATATATCTTTCACACTCTCTATGTCTCTGTCTGTCTGTCTGTCTGTCTGTCTGTCTGTCTGTCTGTTTGTCTCTCTCTCTCTCTCTCTCTCTCTCTCTCTCTCTCTCTCTCTCTCTCTCTCTCTCTCTCTCTCTCTCTCTCTCTCTCTCTCTCTCTCTGCAGTTAGGTGCATACAGTACTGGTTTAAATTATTAAAGATGAATAACAATAGGCTACCACGAAAGGCATACAACATGTTGCTTGATTTAGATGCAAAGGGTAAAGTTAATTGGGTTTCTAATATACGAATATGTTTATCTGAACTGGGACTTGGGTATGCATGGCTATACCAGGGTGTAGGACAAACAAATGCATTTATTAAAACTTTTCGTCAGAGAATGGTAGATTGTGGATGGCAAAAGTGGGAAAACCATATCAACTCTAGTGATAGATTTGATATATACAGGGTTTATAGTTCAACACATGTAGTAAAGAAATACCTTTCAGTAAACATGGATAAGCACTTGAGATTAGTTCTAACCAGATTTCGATGTGGCATTTCGGACATTTCTGCACATGCTCTCCGCTATAGAAGAATATCTGCAACCGATATGTTATGCCCACTATGTAAAGAATCAGTTGAAGACGAAGTCCATTTTGTTTTGAAGTGTCCTGCTCTCACTAAGTTACGTGTAAAATTCATTCCTGAAAAATTCTATGCCCGACCTTGTTTATTCCGGTTAGGTTTGCTGATGGCATCAGTCCATGATAAAACTGTTCAAAATCTGGCTCTATTTTTATATAAGGCTTTTCAGTTAAGAGAAAAACTTATGTCTTAGGTTATCTTGTGTGGAATATCAAAGTATTGCTTGCTGTTTTGTATTTGGTATAAATATATGTATTGCTTTTTTTTTCTGCCCCCCTTCATATGGGGCTGTGGCCTTAAATGAATAAATCATCTGAAGTCTGAAGTCTGAAGTCTGAAGTCTCTCTCTCTCTCTCTCTCTCTCTCTCTCTCTCTCTCTCTCTCTCTCTCTCTCTCTCTCTCTCTCTCTCTCTCTCTCTCTCTCTCTCTCTCTCTCTCATCCTCTGTGTGTTTTCCCCACAACTTAAGTATTTGCATTACACCTTTGGGGATGAAATGTGACGATGATTTTTATCACAAAGATTGCATGTAAAGAAAACTGCAGATACACACATAGCGTAGTTATGAGGCAGATAGAATGGATCTCTTTTAGTCACCCTCTGTGTGTTTGTGTGTGTGCTTCTTTCTTTGTCCGTTAGTCTGTGCTGCGCCTGTTTCTCTGCCTGTCTGCATCTCCTTCTATCTTTTGGTGGCAAGTAGCAACAATCCTGCAATGCTGCGCTATCAAGAGAAGTTACACACAGGAACAATCAAGCAATATATATTTTAAAGATAAAATCTCGGTGTGTAATAACACGATTGTTTCCTACCCACCTCCTTCAATTCACAGCATCTCAGGAAAGGAGAAGGCAGTGAACGCATTAACCGCAAGGGGTATAAAATGATTAATGATAGCTGAAGACGTAATGTGGGTGACTGACTGTAACAAAAACAACAACAACACAGGTGAATAGGTTTTTTCTTTCTTTCTTTTTTTCTTTTATTCTTTTATATCGAGGATAATGGGATAAGCACTCTTGTGCTTTTTTACATCCAGTCCCCGTGGGTATGCAGTTTTGTAAATGCCACCTGTTCCCTCCGGGTTAACATCCATTATCATCGTTTCATTTATCAAAAGATTAGTTTTACGCAGACTTTATTTATTTTATTTTTTATTCTAATTTTCTTGTATTCTTTTATATCGAGGACAATGGGATAAGCCCTCTTGTGCTTTTTTTACATCCAGTCCCTGTGTGTATGCAGTTTTGTAAATGTTATCTGTTCCCATTTATTTAAATGAGTATGACTGGGGTTTTTTTTGTTTTTTTTTTTAACTATTTTAGCTATATATTATAATTTCTAGTAACCAAAGTGAACAGCACAACCAAAGTACATGACTTGAATATTTTCGTTTCATAATGCTATTGGTTACCACCATTTTCACAAAATGATTGTTTCGATCTCTTGAAGAAAGAACAGACAAAGAGGAGCAATACATTACAAATGTGCGTATCATGAATAAAGAATGCACAAGCTATTAACGCTTTTTCTTTCAAAAGTAGTTAACACTTTATAATAATAAATCAATAAGAACTATGTGCTATCCCAACATCTGTTCAGCTACTATCTTAACAAAACAGCAACCACATTTACACAAACAATAACCACCACCACCAACAGCAACAATAGGTAAGCCTAGCATAACTTTCATAGAAAATTAAAACAACACTATCTAAGATAACTCCACCCAGAATGGAAGAAAGGAGTAAGGGGCAAATCAGTTTTGGCTGGTTTCTCTTCAGGTCAGCACAGTTCATTCAATCAGATGCTAGATCCTTCCCAGTGTTGCCCCGGTGACCAGCAAAAAACTGTCTACAGCAATACATAAATCCTGGTCCTGGTTTCTCAAGACACTGCATCGCTGGTGAGGCTTCCTCAGTGTGATCCCATTCCTACACATCTCTTCCCAATCAGCCATGGAAGAAATCTGAAGGAACAATGCAGCTTTTCCTATAAACAGTTTGGCCTAAGTGAGGATTTGAGGAGGCTATCTCCAATCTGTAATCAAATTCCTACACATTTCTTCTGAATCAGCCATGGAATCTGAAAGAACAATGCAGCATTTCCTATAAACAGTTTGGCCTAAGTGATGGCTAGGGAAGGCAACTTCCATAGTGTAACAACATCCCAACACATTTCTTCTCAATCAGCAATTTGATCTAAACAAACAATACAGCATTTCATATAAACGGTTTAACCTAAGTGGGGGTTATGGGAGGCTATCTCCACTGTGTAATCAAATTCCTATATATCTTTTTTTTAAAAATCAGCAATCTTGAAGAACAATGCAGCATTCCCTGTAAATAGTTTGCCCTAAATGAGGGTTAAGGTGAAGAAATCGAGGGAGAGGTTAGCTTACACTTTTATGTTGCCATGTCCTTGTATGTGCTTTATTGTGGGTTACTGAGTTAAAAGGCATTAAAGATTTAATCATATGTTTTGTTTCCGTGTAAAGGATTCTTTAAGTGTTTGACATGATATAACCCAAAATACTTTGCATCCTGCTTATGAAAACTATAAGGTAGGGGCTACAGCACTATTAACAAATTCAAAAGCACCATCAGCGTAGGAAAAAAGCTAGTATCCATCTAAATATCAGCAACAGTTGCAGTGATATTGCTGATGATAATAATAGTGGTGGTGGTAGTAGTAGTAGTAGTAGTAGTAGTAGTAGTAGTAGTAGTAGTAGTAGTAGTAGTTGTTGTTGTTGTTGTAGACTTAGTAGTAGAAGTGGTAGTAGTAGTAAAAACAAAACAAAACGCAATTCTATGCTTCCAGAACATTCAAAACACATTTAGAATGTGTCACTACACAACAATGTCCACATCAAGGACATGGGACCTGCAAAAAAACCCACAGTTCTGGGTTCAAAAGTCCTTTTGAACAATCGTTTTTTTACTTTTTAAAAACTCACTAAACTGATATAATTGTTTTCACAGTGTGAAATACTAGCGTTCCTGTAAATGTTTATTCATGAAAGGACAAGTAAGCCACCACATTTACACTCTTTGAAAAAGGAAGCAAAATGGATTTGAAAGTCAACCAGTTCATCTTTTTTCTGTTTAAATTAAAGCACACAATGTATGAATGCTCTGTTCCCCCTCTGATAATAAACTACCTGCAATAGGTTTTTGTTCCTGAAAATCAAATGACTCAGGACAATGGCAGGGGAAAATATGTTAACTAAAAACAACATCAACTGACAGTGGCTTTTGTATTCACATTATCTTTCATCTTTGGAGAGACTAATGTAATAATAACTTCACAGCTTATGGATGAAACAGTAGTTTTTAATGCAGGGTTATTTTGATTATGTGTTATCATAGCTTATGTATTTTCATATTATCCCTTTCTTTCTTTTGGGGGGGGGGGGGGCACGTCAGCTTTTAGCTTTATTGGGTCTCTGCCAAATAAAATATAAGCCCCAAATCCCAAACAAACAACAACAAAAAAGCACGCAAGATACACATACCATTTCCTTTGGTAAAAAACAACAATGTAAATTGGCTTAGGGTCAGTGTCATCCCAAGTCTCCAATCCGCTACACTCTTCTGTTCTGCAAAGCTCACAACTGCCAAAAAAGGGTATTCCCCCTCATCCAATCACCAGTCTGTCAGAAAGGGAGATGATCTATGGAATAATAACCTCCCCTCTCTAGTCACTCTGGCAATCAGGCAAGGGACAGTTTTCACTGGGGAGACTCAGACTTCTTTTGCATAGGGAGGCTTAAGGCGTCTGTTTTGGAAGATGTTGATATCTGCTTCTGAATCCTTCATCACGAGGTAGATAGTTATAATACATGGCTTCTTTTAGATGCTACAGTGCTATTGGCAACATGATGATAACACGTCAACACAAGTAGTAATATTAATGTTGGGAAGGTTGTTATCCTTAAGATTATATGTATTGAATATTGTAGAAGGCAACGTTACACAGCTGCGAGGATGCTTGTGAGTATGTGTTACTGTCGTTGAATATATATATATATATATATATATATATATTATATATATATATATATATATATATATATATACATATATATATACATATATATATATATACATATATATATATATATATATATATATATATATATATATATATATATATATATATATATATATATATAAGCCACCTCTCTCTCTGTGTCTCTGTCTGTCTGTCTCTCTCACCTTGAGTGGCAAAACATAATAAACTTGCAACACTATCGGATCAAGAGAGATTGTAAAATCAAGGAGTACGAAAAGAAACACAAAAACTGATATCAATCTTAATATTTTTTGTTTAAATATCAGCAGAAAACTATAACAGCCCGTTGCAATTTCGCACCATCAGTCTAAATGACAGCCATGTTTTTCTTTGAAAGCGTGCTAATCTTAAGGAGTTCAGCTATTGTGTAATCAAAAGTAAATGAAGATTAAACACGGAGTCTGCTTCTATAACGACAGAAAGAAAAATCTCTGTAATGTTAATACCAAGGGGGAAAAACCAGTCACATTTGAAAGGAAGTTTTGCGGTATTTCTCACTCTGGCTTGAAGGAGTAAGAGGAGAGAGAGAGAGAGAGAGAGAGAGAGAGAGAGAGAGAGAGAGAGAGAGAGAGAGAGAGAGAGAGAGAGAGAGAGAGAGTGAGAGAGAGAGAGAGAGAGAGAGAGAGAATGTGTATACATGTTTGTGTGTGTGTGTGTGTGTGTGTGTGTGTGTGTGTGTGTGTGTGTGTGTGTGTGTGTGTGTGTGTGTGTGTGTGTGTGTACGTGCGTGCATACATACGTGCATGCGTGTGTGTGTTGTATGTGTGTGTTTGTGCTTGTATGCATGTGTCCGCGCGCATGCATACCCATGAATTTCCCCAGCATCAGTTATTGTTGAGAGACATTTTATTATACGTAGTTTATGCTACGGCTGTACAATACCTCCAGACCATGCCGATTATTTTAAAGCACACATTGATAGAAGACTCTGAAATAGGAAAGAAGTGCTATAAAAAGAAACAAAAACAGTGCCAAAGTCTGCCCGCGCACACCTTATGAGGAATGGGCACCAGAGTGACTGAAAAAAGGGAAATTACCAAACTATCGATCATGTCCCTTCCCGACAGTTTGCTGATTGTATTAGTGGACCACCATTCTTGTAATGACGCATGTCAAAGAGCACATGGGCTGGTTGTTGTATCGAAAATTTAGGGAAACAGTTTAACTGCGGGGGTCAACATTATTACAATGTTGGTCTGGCCATTTTTTTTCTCTGTTTTTATACTTTTATATCAAAGATAATGGAATCAGCATTCATGTGCTTTTGTTACATCCAGTACCCGTGTGTATGCAGTTTTTGTAAATCATGTCATCTGTTCCCATCGGCACACAATGGCCAACTCTTACGAAAAGCGGAACAGGAT
>CM060334.1:54129538-54134538 GCA_030674155.1 Stramonita haemastoma
GAAAGATAATTTTGTTTTGCAAATTGCTTATATGCAAGCCAGTTTTATTCTTATAGAGCAAAATGCTATCAATAAACATAATACACATTTTTGTATGCACTGGTTAAGAATCCATTTTACACCCCAACAATTCCTCTTAATTCTCAGGGGCAATTATTGCAGGCTTCCTCCGACATCTTGTTTCCTGGTTCGGAAGCGGAGATCAAAGAGAGATTGCAAATGACGCTGACACTTCTGAACATGTAAAAGACAGATCATTGTTTTGTTTTGTTTTTATCAGAGGCTTCGATTTCTCACTGGCATTGACCAGCAGGAAGCAAAAACAGGATTTTCATTGATTTTCTGTTGCGAAAAATTTAGCTATGATTAAGGTGATGTTCAGTTGAATTCTGACAACTTGTTGTTGTTGTTGCTATTTTAACACAGGTTAATATACTTTGCATGTACTGTTTTTTCCTGGTGTCCAGGTAGTGACGTTACACATACTGGGATGGATACATCATGTTCAGTATTTAATCACATTTGCCCTATTTCTTTTTGTAAGTCTTTTAAAATCCAACTAAAACGGCTATTGTCTTTATTTTACACTTTGTTTTTAAACAATGTAGACTTTAATGTCTCTGTTTCTCATCTAGAGCTCCTATGTTCACAAATGGGGAGACATGTGTACAAAACCCAATAAAATTGTATATTTCGCAATCCATGCCACAAAAACCAAAGCACCATTTTTTTTTAAAACAAACTATGCCATTCTCAATCCTCTGTGCTTCTTTGCAAAACGTTCCCTTTCATTCATTTCTTTCTCTTCACCACCCAATCAATAATCAACAGCTCGTATTACAACTCACAAAGTCCTCTTAATTTACGGGAGCAATTATTGCAGCTTTCATCCGACATCTTGTTTCCGGATTCGGAAGCAGAGATCAAAGAATGATTGCATTCTCCCCTCACACTCTCCAACATGTTAAGCTAAGACTTTTTTTTTTAATCAAAGGCTGCAATTAATCCCTATCAACGAACAGCAGAAAGCCAAGACAAATGTCTTTCATTGATTTTCTTCTGCAAAGAAGTTGGCTACATTTAAAGTGATACTTAGTTGAAACTCCCTGTTCTGTCCATTCCTTAAATGCAACACCTCTGAATTATTTTTAAAGGGGAATTTTAACTGTCTACTTCTATACCAGCGTTAATTTTCTAATCAAGAACAGAAAGATTATACTTTTAACAAACTATCTTCATGTAGCAATGTAAACTTAAAGAGAGGAGAGAGAGAGAGAGAGAGAGGAGAGAGAGAGAGAGAGAGAGAGAGAGAGAGAGAGAGAGAGAGAGAGAGAGAGAGGAGAGAGAGAGAGAGAGAGAGAGAGAGAGAGAGAGAGAGAAGAGCAAGGCAAGGCAAGGCAAAGTATTTTATTCGAGGATAATAGATAAGCACTCGTGTGCTTTTTTACATCCAGTCCCCGCCCTTTTCAGGGATACATCAAATTGAGAAGATACTAAACAATAAAACTTTACGCAATACCAAACAACACCCAAAAATAAAAACACTATATATGATAAGGTAATACAAAAAAAATGCACTCGTTCAGAAAGCAAAAATCTGAAGTCACAATTAAAGATTTGATTATGGAAGAGATGAAAGCGTTAATAGATAAAGAGCAAACAAGAGAACAAAATGAAATAAACAACTCAAAAAAACATCAATCCACCACCATCTGTCTAAAATTCTACATGTGTATAAATCATACATTTGGATAAAAGGGGAAATTTTAAAAACTAATATCCTTATTTGAGGGGGGGGGGGAGACATACTACCAATAAAATATAAATAAAATAAATCAAAATTATTATTGTTATGTTTTGTTTACATAGAACATCCTAAATGTTTCAAAATAGGCAAAACATTTTTATCAATCGGATAATGTTTTACATACATTCACACACACTCACACACAGACACACACACAGACACACACACATAGACACACACACACACACACACACACACACACACACACACACACACACACACACACACACACACACACACACACACATTCTCACACACACATATACACAGAAACATACACTCAATCACACACACACGCACACACACGCACACACAAACACACACAAAGACACACACACACACACACACACACACACACACACACACACACACACACAATATAGACACACATACACACACATACACAAACCACACACACACAAACACACACACACACACACACACACACACACACACACACACACACACACACACACACACATTTTCACTGGTTCTCGCACATTTCATAAAAGAAAACTTCATTCTAAGGAAATATATGCCTTGGATTCTAAGTGAAATCATAACCGAACGGAACACAAGAGGAATCTATCCGCTGTAAGGCACATATTTTGGGACATATATACCCTAATATCTTATCAATCTTCTGAGCACAATCATAAAATGTATGTTTCTAATTATATTTTATGTGGTAGTGGACAAAGTTATTCAGTGTTTTTTTTATTTTTTTTTTTTTTTTTTTTTTTTACGATCATTAATTAAAATTTTACAGAAAATCTTTACATTCGTCACACGTAATCATCAAAAAGGGAGTACAAGATATGAACAAACATTTCTCAATATGGATGGTAAGAGAGAGAGAGGGAGAGAGAGAGAGAGAGAGGAGAGAGAGAGAGAGAGAGAGAGAGAGAGAGAGAGAGAGTGAGAGGAGAGAGAGAGAGAGAGGAGAGAGAGAGAGAGAGAGAGAGAGAATCACTAACTAGTGACACACAAATCAAATTCAATATAGCTATAAAAATGAACATCTACACATTGTAGATAAAATACACATTTATATACACTGTACTGATCAATCTCTGTGAACAGTCTATGTAATCACAAAAATGAATAACAACACAGCATAATTAAGAAACACATACTAACTAAACTTAAAACATTGAGATATTAAAATAACATTTGTCAAACTCAATAATAATCAAATTTCAGGATAAAATTGAAAACATAAGTATGAATACAGCCTTCATCAAGATAGAAAGAGACAGTCAGACAGACAGACAGACACAGAGAGAGAGAGAGAGAGAGAGAGAGAGAGAGAGAGAGAGAGAGAGAGAGGAGAGAAGAGAGAGAGAGGGAGAGAGAAAGGGAGAGGGATATGGTGATATATATACATATATATATATATACATATATATATATATATACATATATATATATATACACAAATACACACACATATACACATACACACATACATATGTATATATCTAACAGGATGAGTCTGGTTCAGTATTTTTGATGCATCAAGTGAAATTGAAGGCGATTTTTGAATGTTGTCAATGATTGGTGCTGTTTAATTGAATCGGGAAGGGAATTCCACAGCACAGGGCCTGAGTATAGCAAACTGGACTTGAACAAGTCTATTCTTGGGATTGGGACACTTGGCTTTTCAGTATTTCTGGAATGATTCATTGGGAACTTGTCTCTTAAGGATGTGGGAACAGCTCCTGCCATTATTTTAAACATCATTATGCCTTTGTTATATTTCAGTCTTTGTTGTAGGGGGAGAATACTTAACTGAGTGAAATCCACTTCAAGTAAGGTTGTTTTCTTCAGAAGGATAAGTTTGAGAGCACGTTTATATAGGCTTAATAATGGTTTCATAGTGTTTGCACTGGCAGAATCCCAGAGGGTTGAAGCATAGTCTATTGAGGATTGTATATAAGCTTGAAAAAATAATTTCTTTGAATGGTAGTCTAGGAAATGTTTAATTTTAGTCAACTGGTATACTCTTTGGGACAAGTATTTGCATAGATGAGATATGTGGTAGAGAGAGAGAGAGAGAGAGAGAGAGAGAGAGAGAGAGAGAGAGAGAGAGAGAGAGAGAGAGAGAGAGAGAGAGAGAGAGAGAGAGAGAGAGAGAAGAGAGAGAGGAGAGGAGAGAGAGAGAGGGAGAGAGAGAAGAGAGAGAGAGAGAGAGTACAGACAGAGAATACAGACAGAGACAGCGATAGACAGCGCATCTAGTTAAACTAAACAAATAATTCAGAAGAAAGCTCTTTCCCAGCTGCAAACGGAAACATGCAATTTTACAGACAGGTATAAAGACAGACAGACATACATGCAGACATACAAATGTGCAAACAAACAGATAAGCAGGTAGACAAATAGACAGACACACAGGCACACAGATGAATAGACATGCAGATACAAAGACATATAGACAGACAAACAAAAAAACGAGACAGACAAACATACAGACAGGCAGATAGACAAATAGACAGACGCACAGACACACAAAAAAATCACCAACAAACAGACACACAGACACAAACAGACAGAACCCAAAAAAAGAAGACAGATATCAACGGCATATCCCTTTGTATTTTCTACCATCTAATGTCACAGCAAATTTCCCTGTGTGAAATTCGGGCTACTCTCCCCGGGGAGAGCGCGTCGCCACAAGTGCAGCGCCTACCCTTTTATGTTTATAATATACACACAGCCTTCATTCTTCCTTTCTCAGTTATCAGTTCCTGATGGTCAAACCAGTACCATGTCCCGATTGACCAGACAGTAGTTCGGACACAGTGTAGTTTATTGCCTCTGTGTCTCTGCTGGTAAAATGAGGCAAACTGTGGTTCGGCAAAAACTAGTCTTTTGCCTTGATACTTGTAGTGGTAAAATAAGGCACACTGTACTTGCGCCTGTAGTGTATTGCTTTGATGTTTGCGCCGGTCAATTGGTAAAAGGGAAGGTGTACTAAAACATATCCAGTCAGTACAGAGCAAGGCATCAGAGACCTCAGCTTCTCCAGAAACTAGCATATTGAAAGTGGCGGCCATCTCCTCTCTCTCGCTGCTTTACCTTCCCTGTCCCTAAAGAGGGCAGGTACCTATTTACAACTGGGTGAACTATGGGGGCTGTACTGAACCCAAAACCCGCAAACGGTCACCCATCATTTTGGTAATCACGCTCA
>CM060334.1:54137038-54139538 GCA_030674155.1 Stramonita haemastoma
AGTTTAACTTAAAGTCTATTCACACTTGGTGCGTGCGTGTGCGTGTGTGTGTGTGTGTGTACGTGTGTGTGTGTACGTGTGTGTGTGTGTGTGTGTGTGTGTGTGTGTGTGTGTGTTTATGTCTATGTATGTGTCTGTATTTGTGTGTGCTTGAGAGATAGAGAGACAGACAGACAAACATTATACAGACAGACAAAAAGAGTTACATACGGACAAAACGAGAGAGAGAGAGAGAGAGAGAGAGAGAGAGAGAGAGAGAGAGAGAGAGAGAGAGAGAGAGAGAGGGAGAGAGAGAAGGGAGAGGAGAGAGAGAGAGAGAGAGAGAGGAGACAACAAAAATATAATCAATATTAATTATCATATCCACTTTTTCATAAACAGTTCTCACATGACACACTAAAGTTGGACCCTAATGCTTTGAAAATCTTTGCAAAATTCATGATTTTGTCTTTAAAGTATTTTCTTGCCTGGCAAATCCGTGAATAATTATCTTTTTCGGCATCATAGTTTTGTTGATTTTGATGTCGTTTGTATGGTTTCTTGTTGTCGTTATTGTTGCTGTTTTTGGTTTGATTTCTTCTTGTTGCTGTTGCTTTTGTTGTAGTTGTTTTTCGTGTTGTTGTGTGACTCTACCCAGATGCCCGGATACCCAGAAAGAAGACTTTGTCTCAACCATCCCGTTAAAACCTCAAATTCATAGCTTTGTGGATGAGAGATCTTCTGCATATGTCTCTTTATAGGCGCTTAACCGGGCTGACCATTACCGTTGACCAGGCGTCGATACAAGAAGGAACATACAGTCTGCTTTATACCCTGTTTTAATCTGTCTATAGCTAATGTTTGAATGATACTGGAACTTTTGCTCAACTTCTTGGTATCTCACACAGAAATCACAGTCATCACTAGCAAGAAAGTAGAAACCAGATCTGAAAACGCTACCATACCTTATGGAGAGCTCCAGACTTCAGTGAAGACAAGCAAACATAAGTGGTACAGCTACATCACACGGACATCTGTCCTGGCCAGAACTGTTCTTCAGGGAACAGTGCAAGGAGGGAGACAAAGAGGCAGACAGATGAAATGATGGGAAGACAACATCAGAACATAAACTGACCTTAAGCGAAACAACAATCTACAGAAACCTAAGAAAATTGAAATGGGGAGGAAGCTGGCTGCAATATCGTCAGTGGCTTCCCCAACAGTTTTATAAACTACAGAAAATGTGAAGGTGAAACAATCCTTGACACTTTAAAAAGTCCAAAGCATACCCAAGTACTGAAAGAGTAAAAAAAAAAAAAAAAACACAACCCCCCCCCCCCCCCAACAATATAAGTATTCAAAGACTGTTCGCCTTTATTAGGTAGATTACCTGGTATCTTATTTTCAATGCAAAATCCCAACAACTAATAGTTTGGCTACTGTGAAGGGGATTAATCATTGATGGTAGGATTCAATCAGCATGGGAACAAATCCCAATCCCCACTGTGGAGAAAATAGACTTCCCAGTGAGAAAATTGCCGTGAGGGATTTAAGGAGGCGAGACGGAGGATTAGGACAAGTGATGAAATGGTTTAGTGCTCGGTCGAGAATTTTGAAAGAGAGAGAGAGAGAGAGAGAGAGAGAGAGAGAGAGAGAGAGGAGAGAGAGAGAGAGAGAGAGAGAGAGAGAGAGAGAGAGAAGAGAGAGAGAGAGAGAGAGGAGAAGAGAGAGGACGAGAGAGAGCAGAGAGACAGAGAGACAAGAGACAGAGACAGAGACAGAGACAGAGACAGAGACAGACGACAGACACACAACAGACAGCAGACAGACAGATCGAGTCGAAAGATAGACAGACAGTCAGACAGAGACAGCGATAGACAGCGCATCTAGTTAAACTAAACAAATAATTCAGAAGAAAGCTCTTTCCCAGCTGCAAACGGAAACATGCAATTTTACAGACAGGTATAAAGACAGACAGACATACATGCAGACAGACAAATGTGCAAACAAACAGATAAGCAGGTAGACAAATAGACAGACGCACAGGCACACAGATGAAGAGACATACAGATACAAAGACAGATAGACAGACAAACAAAAAACGAGACAGACAAACATACAGACAGGCAGATAGACAAATAGACAGACGCACAAACACACAAAAAAACGACCAACAGACAGACACACAGACACAAACAGACAGAACCCCCCAAAAAAGACAGATATCAACGGCATATACCTTTATATTTTCTACCATCTAATGTCACAGCAGATTTCCCTGCGTAAAATTCGGGCTACTCTCCCCGGGGAGAGCGCGTCGCCACAAGTGCAGCGGCTACCCATTTATGTTTATAATATACACTGCCTTCATTCTTCCTTTCTCAGTTATCAGTTCCTGATGGTCAAACCAGTACCATGTCCCGATTAACCAGACAGTAGTTCGGACACAGTGTAGTTTATTGCCTCTGTGTCTCTGCTGGTAAAATGAGGCAAACTGTGGTTCGGCAAAAACCAGTCTTTT
>CM060334.1:54162038-54167038 GCA_030674155.1 Stramonita haemastoma
TTGATCACGTCACTTTATCAGATCGTACTGACGCGGCTGCCTCCTCCTGTTTTTGCTGGCATAAAGCAGGTTTCGATTTAAAGCTGATGTATCATTTTTTTTTTCTCAGTCGATGTTTGTCTCTGTCTGTCTGACTGTCTGTCTGAGTCTCTCTCTCTCTCTCTCTCTCTCTCTCTCTCTCTCTCTCTCTCTCTCTCTCTCTCTCTCTCTCTCTCTCTCTCTCTCTCTCTCTCTCTCTCTCTCTCTCTCTCCTCTTCTCTCTCTCTCTCTCTCTCTCTCTCTCTCTCTCTCTCTCTCTCTGCCGCCCCCCCCCCATTCTACTCCAAGGGGCTGAACCCTTATTCCATCCATCAATGTCGAAATCAATATGAATATGATATTCTTTCAGTTTCAAAAACTATTTTGTGGCACAACATTATCACCACCATCATTATCCAAACAGATTTTTCTTAACAAGTTCCAGGCTGCTTTCCCTTAAGGAATGCAAAACAGAAATGTATCTTTTGTCGCTTCGTGATTCTTGTCGGTGTGCATGTCTGTTTTCTGATAGAAACAAATTGTCTCCCTAATGGGAGAGGGGTAGGGGGGGTGTAGATTAGCGCTGACAGCTTTATTAAGCCGATAATTCCTTTTTATTTTTTTATATTTTCGTCGAACGCTCAGACTGCAACTATTGTTATCTGTCACATGAGCGAAAATGTGTTAAATAAGCTGCCGTGAAGCGCCTGAAAAGTTAGGCCCAGCACATCCGACTTCGGGATGATAGAGACCTGTTGTCTATTGTTGGGGGACGGGATAGTCTAGTGGTCAGAACATTGCGCTCGCAATTTGACGACCCGGGTTTGTTTCCCGTTCGAGGGGATTTTTATCTTGGAGTTAACATCAGTGCTGATTCTTTTCTCCCCAAAAGTCCTTCGGAGGAGACTATAAACCGAGGCCCCGAGTGTGAACGCACGCAGAACATTTTGCGCACACGTTGAATCCTGTTAAATAAAATAGGAGCAATTCAAAAGTCAAACTGTTACAAACTTTAATAAAGCAGAAATAGATACACAATCTAGTATACACTATCCGAAAAGAGCACAAAATATATCATCTCTTGAATCTCTTAGAACTTACACTTTGGACTATCTAGATGAAGCTGAAATTGATGTAAACGATATTGCATCTCGACCACTGATTCCAACCATAACACCATGGGAGATGCAGCATGCAGACTTTGACATTGATGACACAAATCTAAAAAAAAGTGAGCATCCACATATCCTAGCTTCTAACATTAAAAGTCGTCTTTATGAGCAATATTCTGAACATTTGCAAGTTTACACTGTTGGATCAGTGCTGGAAAATCATCAAGCTGGAGCGGGATATGCAATTCCAGCTCTCAAGATTAAAGAATCTTTCTATATAGGAAAAAATAGGTCCATTTTCATTACAGAACTTGTGGCAATTTCTATGGCACTGAATTTCCTTTTAGATTTACCTGTTTCTGTTTTCAAAGCTTTGATATTTTGTGTTGACTCTAAGTCTGTGTTAAGTGCTTTGCAGTCCGTAAGTTTTTGTGACAACGTAGTAGGAGTAGTTAGCGAAATCAAAGCCTTAATTCATTTCCTAACTTTACGTGGTACTTGTGTTTCCTTTCTATGGATTCCATCCCATTGTGGTATATCTGGAAACGATCTTGCTGATCAGACTGCAAAACAGGGAGCTAAACAATCTAATGGGTCAATCAAGTTACATGTCCCATATACAGTACAAGAGTGTCACTGCTTGTTAAGAAAAATCTCTTGTAATCGCTTCAACCAAGTTCCACAAAACAAAGATAAATCTGTCACGAGATTTCATAATAAGTCACAATTCTTAGATACAACAGCAGTTTTATATCACTATTTCCATCGCAATAAGACCCTTTTATATATTTGTAGAACCATCACATCATTGTTTTACAGGGTAAAGCTGGACGCTTTTAAAACAAAATTTAGTAAGAATGCTTTGTGCCCTTGTGGCAAAAGATTTACAAACCAGCACATACTTTTTGAAAGCCCAGGTTTTAAAGATATTTTACCACCTTTTGAAGGCAAGAAAACATTATCGCACATTCTCCCTGATGCTGAGTTATTGCTAGAGATTACGTTATGTTTATTTTATTCTGTGTTCAGTAGATTCCTTTAAATTCCTTTAATCTTGCTTGTTTATAGGTAGTTATTTGTTTGTACTTGATTTGTTTGTTTGCCGTCCAAATCACAAACTGTGCATGGACGTTAATTTAAAGACTACTACTTGAATCCTGTTCCGCTTTTCGTAAGATTAGGCCATTGTGTGCCGATGGGAACAGATGACAAGATTTACAAAACTGCATACACACGGGGACTGGATGTAAAAAAACATGAGTGCCTATTTCATTATCCTTGGTATAGGAGAATAAATTAAAAAAAACAAATAAATAAGTAAATAGATAAATAGATAATAAATAACTAGGTCATTTGGGATAAAGAAATGAGGTAAGAGAATGGGCAAGAAGGAGATGCTAGGAATAGAAAAAAAACACAACATAGTTTATAAAAACAGGAACGTACTCAACGCACATCCCTTTAAAAAGTAATGCAGCTACCATCGTAAAGGTAAAAGGTAAAAGTGCCCCATAACCTATGTGGTTGTAAGAAAAGCGAGGCGTCAGAGACCTCAGCTTCTCTAGGGGCCAGCATATTTGAGGGCAGCGCCCCGCCCATCTCCTCTCCCTCGCTGCTCTACCTTCCCTGACCCTAAAGAGGGCAGGTACCCATTCCTAGCTGCTACCATCGTGGTGGGCATTCATGGCAACACGCGCAAAAGTCTCACCATTGGTAAACGTCTAAGCTCGAGCCGAGGATTAAGAAAATTAAGTTATTTTTTCTGTGTCTCCAGTCCCGATTCCTGCTATCTTTTATTCCTACCAGCACACCATGGCCTACTCTTTCGTAAAGCGGAACAGTCTTTAATATGTGCGTAAAATGTGTTGCATGCATTCGTACACAAAAGCTGAGTTTATCGTTTCATCTAAAGGACTTTTGGGGGGGAGTAGAATTGGTGATGATTTTAATTTCAGGGGTAAACATCCTCTTGAACGAGATTCGAACCCGGATCATCAGATCAAGAGCGACATGTGAAGACATCTATCCACCAGGCTATTCCGTGGTGTCTGTCACAGAGAAATAAAAGGAGGGAGGGGAAAGTTAAACAGAGGTTGTGCATCAAAAAGCAGACGTATTATTTTGACAGTTGTAAGTTTTTGATGTCTGTGTTGTCCATTTGTAGCGATATTAAGAATGACATTTCTACCTTTTGTGTGTGTGTCGGGGGTGGGGGTGGGGGTGGGGGTAGGTGTGTGTGTGTGTGTGTGGGTGTGTGTGTGTGTGTGTGTGTGTGTGTGTGTGTTTGTGTGTGTGAGTGAGTGTGTGTGTGTTTGTGTGTGTGTGTGTGTGTGTGTGTGTGTGTGTGTGTGTGTGTGTGTGTGTGTGTGTGTGTGTGTGTGTGTGTGTGTGTGTGTGTGTGTGTGTGTGTGTGTGTGTGTGAGTGTGTAGATGAGTGTGTGTATTCGTGTGTGCGTGTGTGTATGTATGTATGTATGTATGTATGTATGTATGTATGTATGTATGTATGTATGTATGTATGTATGTATGTATGTATGTATGTATGCGTGCGTGCGTGCGTGCGTGCGTGCGTGCGTGCGTGCGTGCGTGCGTGCGTGCGTGCGTGCGTGCGTGCGTGCGTGCGTGCGTGCGTGCGTGCGTGCGTGCGTGTGTGTGTGTGTGTGTGTGTGTGTGTGTGTGTGTGTTTCAAAAGTCTTCCTAGTCAAAGAGAAAAAAATAACTAGAAAAGAACAAAGTACTTTCGCGGCAGACACAAAACCAGTGCTTCAGAGAAAACAGAACCAGTTTTGTTTTTCTTATTGGTTTTTTTTTTGTTCTTGGTATTTTCAGTCTGCACGTTTTCTGTTGTTCACGTTTTTAAAAAAAAAATATATATATATATATATTGCTTGCAACATGCTTCCATTTTTTTCAGTATGATATGTTGATGTGTCTTTTACATTTTCGTTTTGAAGAGTTTTTGAGTCCACGTTGTCTAGAAGAGTGTCGAAGAGGTTGTTTTTGTTAGCTATACTTAAAACAAGCAGTATTAATAGGTTTCAAAGTACTAAAAAAAAAAAACTTTTTGTTGTGAACGTATTATAGCGATATTTGAAATGAGTTCAGTGACTCCTTACTTTTGGGATTTAAACATACATTCAGATATGAGAATTGTTCCCCCTATCTGTTCCATCTTTCTGTTTTTCTGCCTCATGAATGTCTGTCTATCTATCTGTGTGTCTCTCTCTGTCTCTGCCTCTCTCTGTAAAAACAAAACAGAGTCCAAGAAGAAGAAGAAATTTAAATGAAACTAAAAGGGGAAAAAAAGAAGTTACAGAAAAGGACTGAGATAAAGAAGAAGAACAACAAAACCAATAACAAGAAGAACAAGAAGAAGAATACGAAGAACAAGAGAAAAAAAACTGGTGTTTAACAAACACCCCCCTCACCCCGAAAAAAGACACAGACATGAAATAAATCTCACACTACACGATCTGCTTTAGTCACGAAACATTGCTACATATCATAACGTCTGCACAGACTGTCACATCATTAGTCTGATGTGCATTTTTTTCTGACCCTTTTTGCTGTTTTTTTTTTCTCTCCCCAATCCTCTGCACTCCCACCCCCAACTCCGAGACAGATAATTCAATCTACGATCCGGGAACGACCATCAAAACCCCATAAGGAAAACTACAACAGCCAAATGTAAATACACACAGACAGATCCAAAATAGTCAGGGTAGGTGGAGGAAAACATGATAAGGATAACTCAGTCATTGCACTTCCTCCCCTCCCACCCTCTACCATCCCCCCCACCCCCGCTTTCTGTCTGTCACCCATTATTTTTTTTGGTCACTGATGCAGCTTTTGAGGGACTGTCTATAAATA
>CM060334.1:54174538-54177038 GCA_030674155.1 Stramonita haemastoma
TCTTTAAAGTTGTCATTCTATTAACTGTTTTATTAGTGTTGAACTTGTGGACTCTCTTTAGTGAAGGGGTGGGGTGGGGGTCGGGGGCTGGTGGAGAAGGTTGAAAAGGACGAGTTGAGGGTGGAATCCAATGATTTGTCTTTTCAATTTATTAAAGCTTTCTTTATGTTGTTGTTAATTTCTGCCTCATCTTCTGTGACGTCCCTGTCCTGCTGTTCCCACACTGCTCATTTCAATCTCCCTGCCGCAGCCATACCCAGATTTGTTATGTCTCATGCTCATGGTAGGATATGCACAGGGAGCCCATCAATTTTAGGCTGCCATTGGGCAAAAATCCAGCGGGGCCCTGCATTACTGCTGGTTCAATTTTGTGATGTTTCTGTGGTGCCTATTCTGAGATAACTTATGCGGGACACCAACTTCTAAGGTCTTTTCTAACGACAGTATTAGCTCAGTGGCGGAGCATGACTGAGTCACACACCCGATGTGATAATTACCAAACGTCCCTCCAACAGCCTCCCCCCGTGAACCTCCAACCCCAAAGGCTTTTGACACAATCATAATACAGGATCAGAAGTGTGAGGGGAAACCAAATCTGAGGTCATCATGAGACCAGAGAAAATGCGACTACCAAATAAGAGACAATTTTTAATATTGCATGATAATCAATGATAATTAAGATGATATACTGATGCTGCTATAAAATTCCATCTGCTTTGAGACAACGTGACAGAGTTTTACTCTACGCGTACTATCATCAAATGTTCCAACGTCAACCGGGCCCGCAGATACAGACACCTGCAGTGTTGGTCACGTAATTTGAGCAACACTCTCAATTTAATTCACATCCGTAAAGTGGATGAAGCTCGACAGTGTGGTCCCAGTATCCCAATGAGCCCACAGCACACTCACTCTGGGTAGGAGCCGGCTGGAATCCGAAATGTCCCTATGACTTTATGGGATCCAAACCTGCGACCTTCCTATCCGAAATCCAAGGTACTAACCACTGCGCCAAGGCGTATGGTGCTGTCTTTGCAAATCCTGGTTTTCTTTATGAGCTTATATCTGTAATTACTCGATACATAAAAAACCTATTGTGTGATTGTAGGACATCATAATTATGTTTGTGCAGGTAGGTAGGCGAAACTATTACTTTTTTGTATTTAGTAAGGTGTTCTCTTTTGTTCAATTGTTTTGTGATGTCTTTCTTTTGCTAAAACAATGCAAAGAAAAAATGTTCAGCGATTGAACAAGGCTAGTAACTCTGTCCGTTTCTCTGTCCTCCAAGTTCTTGAACTCTCCTCTGTCCAAGGACGACAACACCAAAAGGACAATATCTGTTTTCAGTAAAAAGAGAGTCAATCCAGGGAGACAACCATCTCTTTTCATCAGTCAGCGGGGAAAGTGCTAACCTGTCCTAGAAGAGTTCGTTTGTCACTAGCAAATTGAAACACTGCATGTCTGTCTCTCTGTCCGTCTCTGTCTCTGTCTGTCTCTCTTTCTGTTTGTTTGGTTGGCTGTGTGTCTGTATCTGTTTGTAAGTCTCTGTGTCTGTTTGGTTGTGGGCCTGTCTCTGTCTATCTCTGTCTCTCTGTCTGTCTGCTGTCTTTCTGTCTGTTTGTCGATCTCTGTCTGTCTGTTGTCTGTCACACTTTATGTCTGTCTGTCTCTGTCTCTATCTTTGCCTCTCTGTCTTTCTCTTTCACTGCATATATGTCTGTCTGTTTTTCCATCTATGTTTCTTTGTATGTCGATTTCTCTCTCTCTTCTCTCTCTCTCTCTCTCTCTCTCTCTCTCTCTCTCTCTCTCTCTCTCTCTCTCTCTCTCTCTCTCTCTCTCTCTCTCTCTCTCCTCTCTCTCTCTCTCTCTCTCTCTCTCTCTCTCTCTCTCTCTCTCTCTCTTCTCTCTCTCTCTCTCTCTGTGTCTCTGTCTCTCTCTCTGTCTCTCTCTGTCTCTCTCTGTCTCTCTATCTCTCTCTGTCTCTCTCTTTGTCTCTCTCTCTCTGTCTCTCTCTGTCTCTCTCTCTCACTCTCTCTCTTTCTCTGTCTCTCTGTCTCTCTATGTCTGTCTGTCTGTCTGTCTGTCTGTCTGTCTGACTGTGATTTGCGACAAGCAGAATAAAAAAGCCAAGACTAATGGCAAACAGTTCAAATGGTTTATGGCATGTGGTCTAGTCGTAAAGAGAGTGTAAAAGTGAATGCCTTGACTTAACACAGACCATTTCATTTGTACAGACTTCTTGTTTCGTCTTAGTTAGTAATCCATCCTTCTGGTCCAAAGGTATTCGTCGGTCGTTCTGTATGTCCCATGAAATGTCAAGCAAGCAATCCAGTTTGTTTTTTTGTGTTTTATTCGTAGCAAATAGGGATTCTTCTGCTTCTTGTTGTTTTTGTTGATTGCTCTCTAGTTTAACACCTGATGGGCACCCAGACCTTGCGCGCTCGCGCGCGCACGACACACACACACACACACACACACACACAAACCCCACACACACACA
>CM060334.1:54182038-54192038 GCA_030674155.1 Stramonita haemastoma
ACAACCTACCCAGCAAAAAAAATGTTTTTCCTACTTTTGGTTTTTACTTTTTGACTTTCAGACTGTAACACGCGTACATGCGCACACTAACGTGCGCGCGCGCACACACCACACACACACACACACACACACACACACACACACACACACACACACACACACACACACACACACACACACACACACACACACTGTGGTTGTGTGCAATCTCCCACTGACAGACACAGCCTTCTTGTCCAAGTTACCAATTTCCACCTGACTGAAAAAGAGCGGGTTGTCTCCCTTGATTGACTCTCCGTCACTGAAAATGGATATTGGCCTTTCATTGTTGTCACCTTGAGAAAGGAGAGTTCAGGGACTTGGGGAAGAACGAGCAGACGGAGTTATTGCTCTTGTTTCTTTGGTTCCTCTATCTTAGAGCAAAGTAGTGACAATTTTCACCTGACACCGTATTTGTTTGAAGTCTAGGGGAGAAGTTTTTTAAGGCAACTGTAGTGTTTGTTTAGGAGAATACTGCTATGGTGTCTGCTTTCATTAGTGCAAACCTATACATTTTAAAACCACCTATATATATATATATATATATATATATATATATATATATATATATATATATATATATATATATATATCTTTTTGGTCTTTAAATTGCTTCACTTTTAAAGGAAGATGGCAGGGTGGTTAAGACATTCGCCTGCCAACAGGTAAACCATGAGGTTCTAGGTTTAATTCCAAATCTGGATCTTTATGACTGGTTTGAGGGAAAAAATCAAACGGATTGTTAGAGTCATCGGATGAGATTATAAACCTAGGAAAACCTAGGCATCGTGTGCGAAATCAGACGAAACAGCTTACGCACATGTTAAAAACCTGTTTAACCTTTCCAAAGAGCTGGCCATTGTGTGTAGGTGGGATCAGATGACAACAACATCAAAAACCAGCATGCACACGGGTGTCGTGTTTGAACAACATCCCTGAGGAAACATCGAGAAGTTGGTCTTCCCAGGGAAGTTGGGGCTGTTGGCCTACACAGCAATGTTCTGGCAGATCCTGTGAGGGCACTGGAACCATTTGTATTGGCATCGTCTTTCCAATGGACCACTTTAGCGACATGAAGAGGGGCAGCGGTCTGCTGCATGGGTAGCAGTTTCCCTTCCCTACTTACTTACCCAGTCCTTGCACTCTACTCCCTACAGGGCAACTTCATAGTTTTCCCAGAGGGATGGATGCCTACTACTATTTATAAAGGTAATCAGAATTTTTCACCAATATTCTGCCTTTTGGTTTGTTGTTTTTATAACCTAACCACAAAATGATGTATCATAAAGCTCTATACTTTCATTAATTTTTGACGACGTGATTTAGAATATTTCTAGGCAACAAATGAAACTTTTAGATTAAAACAAATACAAAAGTGACCAGCGTAATGCACAAGCATAACATGATTTAATATTTACTCTAGTTTGCAAAAAAAGGCATTGGGATCACTGTTATGAGAATGAAAAGAGAATACAAATACCCGGTAGACAAAAAGAAAGGATGTTATTTTTTATTGATTATTTTCTGTGTTTCTTTAAGTTCAGTTTATTTTTCATCGACATTTTTTCTGTTGGAAAGTGTTATACGTAAGTGCTGTGACTTTAAAAAAAATTGTTGTGAATTGAATGACAGTTAAAGGGCGTTTCAAATTCAAACCCAGGTCAGCAGATAACATTAACCACCAGGTTATCCTGTTTCCCCCAAAGACGCTCTCCCCACCCCCACCACCAAGGGAGAAAAAAATGGAGACAGAGATATAGGTAGAGTGAAAGCCCTGGCAGTCAGCGAACTCATCAGTTTGCTGAACTGAAGGGACGAAGGGTAAACATCTTACATCGCTGATTGCATGGGAAAAATAAATAGTAATATGCTTACGTCCTTACATTCATGCCTATCAAATACGGAATCTTTCTTGTTCTGCCTGTCTTTTTCCTTCTGTCTGTTTTCTACATTACATTTCTGTCTGTCTATCTGCCTTCTTGCCTCTGCCTCTGTCTGTCTGTCTCTTTTGGATGGCTGTCCGTTCTGTCTGCCCGACTGTCTGTCTCTCTGACAGGCTGATTGTTTGTCTGCGTGCATGTCTGTCTGTCTGTCTGTCTGTCTGTCTGTCTGTCTGTCTGTCTGTCTGTCTGTCTGTCTCTCTCTCTCTCTCTCTCTCTCTCTCTCTCTCTCTCTGTGTTTCTTCTCTGATTATTTGTCATTATTTCTCTGTCTGTCTGTCTGTCTGTCTGTCTGTCTGTCTGTCTGTCTGCCTGTCTGTCTGTCAGTCTGTCTGTCTGCCTTTTTCTCTGTCTCTCTCTCTCCCTCAAAACAAAAATCAGAGATTGATGACCAAAGGTCTAAATGGCGTATTGCATGTGCTGTGACCGTAAAGAGTGTATAAAAGTGGATGGGCTAACTTCCACCTCAGACTCTCTAATCTGTACACACTTCTTGCTTTGTACCAGGTAGCCATTGATCCATCCCTGGACCAATGAACTTCGCCCGTCTCTCTTTATGTCGCAAGAATTGTTGAGCAAGCGATTTTTTGTGGTTCCTTTTTCTTTTTAATTCCATTTTTACAGTAAGTAGATGTAGTTTCCTTACATTAACGACTATTGATTGCTTTAGGCATCTTTGGTGGATTTTAGGTTGTTGAAGGTGTTCTTATTTTGTTGTGCTATACTTTGTTTCGTTTCGTTTTGTTTTGTTCACGTATTTGTTTGGTTTTATTGGATCCTGGATAGGTGGGATATGGCTTCTAAAGTTTTATGGTTAAAGAGGGAAGAAAGGTTTTGGTTTGTATCATTCATCCTTATTCATCTGTTTAAGAACTTGAAAGATTTAGAATAATTTCAGTTCATTCAGGCTGTTTTGTAGGGAAGCATGATCCCTTTCAACATGAATAGTGTTGTCATCTTGTTAAGATACTGCCTTTTTGTCACTGTCATTGGTCCAATATCTTCTTTTTTCTTTATGTTCCCTCTCTTTCTTGGGGGGTGGGGGGGTGGGAGGCATGTAGCCTTGTAGTTAGAACACTCAGCTTGTGATCTGGCGGCCCGGGTTCGAATCCCATCTAAGGGGATATTTTCCCTGGCGCCCTGTCCTCACGCTTACAGAACATCTTACAAACTCGTTAAAACATCCTCCACTTTTCGAAACAGTAGGCCATTGCGTCCTGTTATAACGGACGACAAATTATACACACCACATACACACATGGACTGGATTTAAGCAAGCATATAATAGGTTCATTATAATCGAAATCAAAGTAGTAAATAGACAAATACATATATATTGTGACTTCCCAGACTCATTTCCTGCAAATTTTTCGTAGAAATCTGATAGCTATTACATTTTATTTTTCATAACACACACATATGTTCCATCTGGAATTAAAAGTTTGACTCGACATAAAAATTAATGATAAATATAACAAAGCTAAGGTACAACTGCAACAGAAGACAAAGGGGGAAGATACCAGTTGGCTGAACATTCTTCATTTGCTACTCGGGGTACCAACGATAGTGCATGTATGATGACAAGGTTAGGATGAAGACCAAGGTGGTGACCAAGGGAGGCATAGAGACGTATACAGCAAGTTAACTTTAACTATTACAAATGCATAGTGACTCACAATTTACAGGTGTGTCCGAAAATAACACTACACAGCGACAAGGTTGCATGGGAGCTAATCTAATTAACTACCTTGTCACGCTAAGTCTCATAAATAGGTTCAAACAATTGCGTTATAAACAAAATATTTCTGTCTCACACTCGCTCACACACTCACACACACACACACACACACACACACACACACACACACACACACACACACACACACACACACACACACACACACACACACACACACACACACACATCCGGCTTAATCCTTCGGATGAGACTTTAAACCGAGGCCCCATGTGCGAACGCACGCAGAACATCTTGCGCACACGTTAAATCCTGTTCCGCTTTTCGTAAGAGTAGGCCATCGTGTGCCGGTGGGAACAGATGACAATATTTACAAAACTGCACACACACGGGGACCGGATGAAAAAAAGCATATGATTGCTTATTCTGTTATCCTCGATATAAAAGAATAAATAAATAAATAAATAAATAATCTTCCCCCCCCCCCCCCACCAACCGGCCCCCCTCCAAACTCTGTCGGCGTCAGCACTGACACGCAAACTAACATATCAATGCTATCTAGATAAACCTATGAAATTCAACTTATTAAAAAAAAAAAAACTATTTCCTCTGTCAAACAGTTGAAGCTGATACCATTAAATCTAACTCTTCACTGCCAAGATAGAATGAACCACATTTTTATGCTTCTACGACACATTTCATTTCAACATTATAATCATGAGACAAACAGTGGTATTAAACACTTCAAAAGAAAAACTCGAACACACGACACAGCTTAGGCATTTTACCATCCATGTTATTTTAACGAGCAGAATCGTAAAATACACGTTGCTTTCATCTCCCAGTGCTTGCAATGCTACAATCTAGTGAAGACTTGTTATGTAAACAGGATTCTTCATAGATCAGTATATACCTTATGTATTGACAATAAGAGCTACAGGTGACTACAGAAAATTAATATTTAGACACATTTCTTCTCTAAGTCCAAAAGTAGAGCCATCACAGAGGAATTGCTGTTCAAGCAAAAACGCCTAAAAGTCAACTTCTTCCTATATTTTTACGACTTAAGGTCAGTTACAAAGGCCTCTTCAGTCATTTTTGGTTTTTTCGACTTCTGACTAAATGACAGGCAGTGAAAACTTGTTATTTGAAACATTTTCTCAACATGCTAAATTTAGTAAATAATATTCTACATTTATTTTTTTAATGTACTAACTGGTCAGCCACAGTGCTTTATCACTTACAGAATTCTACGTCATAATTATACAGTATCTTCTTCTTCTTCTTCTTCTTCTTCTTCTTCTTCTTCTTCTTCTTCTTCTTCTTCTTCTTCTTCTTCTTCTCATTATTATTATTATTATTATTATTATTATTATTATTATTATTATTATTATTATTATTATTATTATTATTATTATTATTGTTGTTGTTGTTATTATTATTGTTGTTGTTGTTGTTGTTATTATTATTATTATTATTATTATTATTATTATTATTATTATTATTATTATTATTATTATTATTATTGTTGTTGTTGTTATTATTATTTGTATTATTATTATCCTTCTTCTTCTTCTTCTTCTTCTTCTTCTTCTTCTTCTTCTTCTTCTTCTTCTTCTTTCTTCTTCTTCTTCTTCTTCTTCTTCTTCTTCTTCTTCTTCTTCTTCTTCTTTGTAAGACTATAATTATGTCACGCATGCACTGTACGCGCTTTTGTTCCGACAGACTTCCTATAATTATTGAAAACAGTCTGCTATTTTTGAGGCTGTGGTGTTGCCACAAGAACAGCGCCACCCATATCAAAGGTGCTAGTAAAGTGTGATGCAAAAGGCAGAGCACTGTAATGGTGCTGTGGGTTCTGATACTGTTCAAAAGTTGGGGTACGACGGGTCTCAATCCTGCCTTTTGCACTATTTCCCCTATATATTTGCCTATTCTTGTGGGCTAGAGGGTGTATATTAAACATCCATAAGGCTATGTGCGTTTTTTTGCATACACTGTACGCGCTTTTGTTCCGATAGACCTGCTGTAGTATCTATTTATGTATTCATTTATTGGTTTATTTATTGCTTATCTATTTATTTTTTATATATCTATTTATGTGCTTGTTTATTACTTATCTATTGATTTATTCATTTATCCTTGAATATTCATCCTTGTATATCGCGGATAATGGAATGAACACTCATGTGCTTTTTTACATCAAGTCCCCGTGTGTATTTAGATTTTTTTGTATATCTTGTCATCTGTATCCACCGGCAAAGAATGGCCTACTCTTACGAAAAGCGGAACAGGATTTAACGTATTGAATATACTGTGCCATATTCGGGGCTGTGGTGTCGCCACAAGAGCATTGCCACCCATATCAAAGATGCCATTAAAGTGTGTATGTATACAGTACAGCACTGTCATGGTGTCGTGGGCTCTGCTGTCTTGATATCTGCCTTATTCTTGGAGGTGTGTATGCGCATGTGTATGCATGCGCGCGCTCGTGTTTGTGTGTGCGTTTTTTTCTCTGTGTGTGTGTGTGTGTGTGTGTGTGTGTGTGTATGTTGTGTGTGTGTGTGTGTGTGTGTGTGTGTGTGTGTGTGTGTGTGTGTGTGTGTGTGTGTGTGTGTGTGTGTGTGTGTGTGTGTGTGTGTGTGTGTGTGTGTGTGTGTGTGTGCCTGTGGTGACGATTTTGACATGTGCTGTGATGCGTCATTTTGTATATTATCATGATGTTGAAAATATGTGTAACATTATGTGTTGTGCACAAGTTCTACGTGCTTTTGTTCCGACATACCTGCTATATTCAAGACAGGTTGCTCTCTATGGGGCTGATGTGTCGACACATGAATACTGCTACCCAGATCAAAGATGCTAGTAGATTGTGAACGTATACAGTAGAGCACCGTCATGGTGGTATGAGCTCTATTACTGCGCAAAAAAAGGGGTAAGAATGTACTCAAATCAGCCTTTTGTTATATATTCTCAGTATACGTTTTAGTCCTGGAGCTCTGATTTGATGATGTCGTTTATTTTTATGCTGGAAAGTGTTGGAGACAGGGTGTTCCCCTGCGTGACTATCGTCTCTTTCTCAAATGTATCATATATATATATATTATATATATATATATATATATATATATATATATATATATATATATATATATATATCATATCATATCATATCATATCATATCATATCATATCATATCATATCATAATCAAATCATATCATATCATATCATATCATATCAACCTCACCCAAATCTATTTTTTCGCCAGAGAGCTTTTCAGGATCAATGGCAGACGACCCCAAACCCCAGATCCCACAGGCCTGACATGATGTCCTATCCCCAGACAGTATCGAAGGCCTTTTCCAAATCTAAAGAGACGGCCACCACGTGCTGCTTATTGATGAAGGCGTTCTGGATGGTCATCCCAAGGCAGACCAGGTGGCCCAGGGTGCAGTGATTCTTGCAGAAAGCACATTGTTCCATAGCTAGAAGACCTTTTGCTTCAGGATGCCACACCAGGCGGTGGTTGACCATCTTCTCCAGGACCTTGCAGACACAGCTGGTGAGCGCTATTGGTCTGTAGCTGTCAGGGTCCCTAAGGTCCTTGTTGGTCTGTAACTGTCAAGGTCCCTAAGGTCCTTGTTGGTCTGTAACTGTCAGGGTCCCTAAGGTCCTTGTTGGTCTGTAACTGTCAGGGTCCCTAAGGTCCTTGTTGGTCTGTAGCTGTCAGGGTCCCTACGGTCCTTGTTGGGTTTGGAGATGGGGATGACACAGGTCATGTGACAAGATGGAGGGAGTTTATCTAAAGCTTCAGCCCTCAGAATACTGTTTGGACGCTTTTAAAATATATGAACATGACATCATGTTTAAATCCAAGGGAAACTACACTTGCTGCTTGCTGAGTTAATTTTTCAAATTAGTTCTTTCCCTTTAACTGTAAATAACCTTGTGTGTCTGCTTTTGGACCTTATCTCACAACAATCAGAGTCCACCATATTTTTTTAATGGTGTCAATAGTGACAGAGAGGATGTAATGTGCGCATGTTTTTGGTATTCACTTATATGATTATAGATTATGTGAGTATCTTGTAAACAGGTTGGTCAGTGCACATGTATATATTTTGATACTTAGATGTTTATTGAATATCATCATAACTTATCATTAAGCACTTTCTTTATACCTTTTATTAGCATCCTTCTTTAGTACTTTCCAAAGTGTAAACATGTAGGGCAATGTTGTTGTTTTTTCTAAATATATAATGTCATGGTGGGTTGTAACTGCAAGTGACTGGATATTGCCACTCACTGGTTTGAATGGCGGGTATCCCCAGCCATCATTTTCTGTTGTTGTTTTCAATAAAGTACTTAACTAATTTCTTCAAATTTATCTTACTTTTTTGATAGATTAAAACTAAATCACGATATATTAAGTCAGTCTTTTGGGTATAACAGTTTTTACAAAAGAGAGACAGAGACACAGACACAGACAGACAGACAAACAAAGACAGAGACAGACAGACAGAGACAGAGAGACAGAGAGGGAAACATAGGTGGGGAGGGGAGTTCTTTGTCCTCAAAGTTGTGATTTTACTGCCTCCTCTTCTTTAATGTTTCTATCCTGTTATTCCAACGCTGCTCCTTTCAATATCTCTGCCACAGCCATACACATATTCCATACATTGCATCTTTATGGTCAGAAGTCAACAGTGTATCCATTAATGTTGGGCTGTGGTAGGCCCAACAGCCAGAGGGGCCCTGCATTGCTACTCAGTCACTTTGGTGGTCTTCAGTGGTGCCTGTTCTGAGGTAACCTACACAGGATAACATTTACTAAGCTTCCTACTAACGACAACGTTAGCTCAGTCACAGAGGGAGACTGCTTTGCCCAGCTGAAGTGATGACTACTACAACGTACCTCCACTGAGGATACCTGATGAACCTCCAAGCCCAAAGGCTTTGACTGAGACTGACCACAGGGACAGAAGTGTGTGGAGAAACCACAACTACAGACTGACCACAGGGACAGAAGTGTGTGGAGAAACCACAACTACAGACTGACCACAGGGACAGAAGTGTGTGGAGAAACCACAACTACAGACTGACCACAGGGACAGAGGTGTGTGGAGAAACCACAACTACAGACTGACCACAGGAGTGTGTGGAGAAACCCCATCTACAGACTGGCCACAGAAGTGTATGGAGAAACCACAACTACAGACTGACCACAGGAGTGTATGGAGAACCCACAACTACAGACTGGCCACAGAAGTGTGTGGAGAAACCACAACTAAGTCAACATGAGACCAGAGCAATGGTGGCCTTAAACAAATACAACCATTTCTATTACATGATGATCAATGATGAGAAGGATGGTATAGTGATGTTGTTTTAGAAGTGTTTGTGCTTTGAGACTACTTGACAGGGTCGTGTAAAATGTGTACAGTTTCTATCCTAATTGCATCCTAGCATGGACCAGGCCCGAGAGATACAGACACCTGCAGTGTTGGTCAGGTAATTTGAGCACACTCTCAAAATTGCATCCATAAATTGGATGAAGCTCGACTGTGTGCTCAAAGTCTTATCAATTAGTCCACAGCACACTCAGTCTGGGTAAGAGCCTACCAGTGTCTGAAAAAAAAATCCCTATGACTCTCATGGGATTCGAACACGCAACCTTACAGTCCGCAACCCAAGGTGCTAACCACTGTGCCATGGCGGCTGGTTTGTCCCTCGTAGTTGAAGATCCCTGAGCACGTGCAAGAAAACAATCAGTTCACTCATAGAGGGCGCTGACTGTTAAAACCCGCGCACTTCAGTGTGTAGTTGACAGACTGATTCAAAGTAAATCGCTCCCTCAACAAGACAAGACGTGCTGTCCCCGCTCTCTACGATTTTTAAGGTAAGGCCTCAGGTAAGCGTCTGTTTTAGGGCTTCGTTTTATTGTTCATTATCGTAATTGTATTGTTAAAGTTAAAGGTATATGGAAAAGTAAGAGAATTGTGAGAGTGTCTTCTTTAGTTAAACTCTGAACATGGCTCGGAAAACGAAGTTGCCCAGAAAATTATGGTGGCGGAAAATTTTCTTATGCTCCCCTGCTCCTGTAACTAAACTCCTGCTTTAACTCCAGATTAGGAATCGTTGCGATGGTGAACTGAATTTTTGGCGTGTTCCATATCTTAATGACGAAGCGCCCTGTCACTCCTTCTCCCAGCCTTATATCCCGGATTGGAAAACTAAATAATTTGTCTCCCCCCTTGCCAATAACGTAATGTTTGCTTTTCATATAATTGTCCCCAGTGCAATGTTGTATGGCTATTTCCTGT
>CM060334.1:54202038-54224538 GCA_030674155.1 Stramonita haemastoma
ACATTCTTCATCTGTATCTTTCCCATATCATTGACATTCTTCATCTGTATCATCGCATATCATTGACATTCTTCATCTGTATCATGGCATACCATTGACATTCTTCATCTGTATCATCGCATATCATTGACATTATTCATCTGTATCATCGCATATCATTGACATTCATCATCTGTATCATCGCATATCATCGACATTCTTCATCTGTATCATCGAATATCGTTAACATTCATCTGTATCATCACATATCATTGACATTTTTCATCTATATCATCGCATCTCATTGACATTCTTCATCTGTATCATCGCATATCTTGACATTCATCTGTATCATCGCATATCATTGACATTCTTCATCTGTATATTTCTCATCATCATTGACATGCTTCATCTGAATCATCGCATATCATTGACATTTTTCATCTGTATCCATATCATTGACATTCTTCATCTGTGTCATCGCATATCATTGACATTTTTCATCTGTATCCACATCATTGACATGCTTCATCTGTATCATCGCATATACATTGACATTGTTTATCTGTATCATCGCATATCATTGACATTCTTCATCTGTATCATCGCATAACATTGACATGCTTCATCTGTGTCATCGCATATCATTGACATTTTTCATCTGTAATCCATATCATTTGACATTCTCATTCTATCTGTGTCATCGCATATCATTGACATTTTTCATCTGTATCCACATCATTGACATGCTTCATCTGTATCATCGCATAACATTGACATGCTTCATCTGTATCATCGCATATCATTGACATTCTTCATCTGTGTCATCGCATATCATTGACATTTTTCATCTGTATCCATATCATTGACATTCTTCATCTGTATCATCGCATATCATTGACATTCTTCATCTGTATCTTTCCCATCTCATTGACATTCTTCATCTGTATCTTTCCCATCTCATTGACATTCTTCATCTGTATCTTTCCCATCCCATTGACATACTTAATCAGTATCATGGCATATCATTGACATTCTTCATCTGTATCATGGCATATCATTGACATTCTTCATCTGTATCTTTCCCATATCATTGACATTCTTCATCTGTATCATCGCATATCATTGACATTCTTCATCTGTATCATCGCATATCATTGACACTCTTCATCTGTATCTTTCCCATCTCATTGACATTCTTAATCTGTATCCTTCCCATCCCATTGACATTATTAATCTGTATCATGGCATACCATTGACATTCATCTGTATCATCACATATCATTGACATTTTTCATCTATATCATCGCATATCATTGACATTCATCTGTATCATCGCATATCATTGACATTATTCATCTCTATCATCGCATATCATTGACATTATTCATCTCTATCATCGCATATCATTGACATTCATCTCTATCATCGCATATCATTGACATTCTTAATCTGTATCTTTCTCATTTCATTGACATTCTTCTTCTATATCATCGCATATCATTGACATTCTTCATTTGTATCCATATCATGACATTCTTCATCTGTATCCACATCATTGACATGCTTCATCTGTATCATCGCATATCATTGACATGCTTCATCTGTATCATCGCATATCATTGACATTCTTCATCTGTATCATCGCATATCATTGACATTCTTCATCTGTATCATCGCATATCATTGACATTCTTCATCTGTATCATCGCATATCATTGACATTGTTCATCTGCATCTTTCTCATCACATCTACATTGTTCATCCGTATCTTTTCCATCCCATTGACATTGTTCATCTGTATCTTTCCCATCTCATTGATGTTCTCCGTCTGCATCTTTCCCATGCGATTGACATTGTTCATCTCAATCTTCCCCATCCAATTGATCATCTGTATCTTCCCATGCCATTTTTATTCTCCATATGTATCTTTACCATCGATTTGTCATTGTTCATCTATATATTTCCCATCGCATTGACATTATCTGTATCGTTCCATTTACATTCACCTGTAACTTTCCCATCCCATTGACATTGTTCATCTATCTTTCCCATCCCGTTAACATTGATCATCTCTATCATTCCCATCCCATTGACATTGTTCATCTATCTTTCCCATCCCATTGACATTGTTCATCTATCTTTCCCATCTCATTGACATTGTTCATCTATCTTTCCCATCCCATTGACATTTTTCATCTATCTTTCCCATACCATTGAAATTGTTCATCTATCTTTCCCATCCCATTGACATTTTTCATCTATCTTTCCCATACCATTGACATTGTTCATCTATCTTTCCCATCCCATTGACATTGTTCATCTGTATCTTTCCCATCCCATTGACATTGTTCATCTATCTTTCCCATCCCATTGACATTGTTCATCTGTATCTTTCCCATCCCATTGACATTTTTCATCTATCATTCCCATACCATTGAAATTGTTCATCTGTAACTTTCCTATCCCATTGGAATTCGTCATCTGTATCTTTCCCATTTCATTTATATTCTTCATTTGTATTTTCCCATTTCATTGCTATTCATCATCTATATCTTCTTCATATCATTGTAATGTTTCATCTGTATCCTCCCCATCCCATTGACATTGTTCATCTCTATCTTTCCTATCCCATTGACATTGTTCATTTCTATCTTTCCCATCCCATTGACATTGTTCATTTCTATATTTCCCATCCCGTTGACATTGTTCATTTCTATCTTTTCCATCCCATTGACATTGTTGATATATATTTTTCCCATCCCATTGCTATTCTTCATCTGTATCTTTTCCATCCAATTGACATTGTTCATCTGTATCTTTCCCATCCCATTGATATTCTTCATCGGGATCTTTCTCAATTGTCTTCGATTTCCCTTTTCAGAACATATGTACTCTTATCACTGTTTTTGTCTTATTTTTGGTTCGTTTTGTTAAATTTGAAAAGAAAAAATACATAAAAATTGAGACCCTACAATGTAATCATCCCCCCCTAAAAAGAAAGTTGCAAATATAACAAAATGAAATCATTTGGACCTTTAAAAATCTGGTTGTATTGTGAAGACACATGCAAAATATTTATCGGTTAATGCTCACTGCTATCTGATTTAGTGTTTCGGGGAACTTGTCCAGTCATTGTTTTAATTGTGCTTCTTTTTCTGTAACTTCCTTTTAAAGGCGTGTACTCTAAAATTCCAGTGTAGCAGCACATTTTGAAAAATAATGCATTCTAGATCTCACATTATGGTACAGGTTGTTGTTTTTTTGTTAATCTTTCACTATTATGCTCGTGAAACCCCAGGTGTGTAAAAACTAGAAAATGGTTTGATATATCGTGGGGTTTATCATTTGTCCGTCCGAAACTGATGGCAAGCAGCTGCGTGAAACACTTGGATGTATGATGTTGTTGTTTTACATCACTGTTCATAATGTTTTTGTTTTTAATGGTAAGCATAGTATTTTTGGAATTTTAAAAAGTAAATCTGGTGTTCCTTTTATTTTGATTACTCAAGTGTGAATGTAAAACGAAGCAATTATAAGCTGATGTACTTTTTCTGACTGTAGATCAGTAGTGTCGGTGTATTAATTGCTACCTTATCGACTGTACCTGTAGATAATTATTCAATTTTAGCCATAAATCACTTAGGTTTGTCATGAATTAAGGGGTTCTGTGTTGTTTTTTTGCTGTCTCATTTTCTGTAAGGTCCCCGTCCTGCTGTTCCAACACTCCTCATTTCAATCTCTCCGCCACAGCCATACCCATATGTTTGATGATTCAATATTGACGTGGAAGGCTTTAAACGTAAACTGCATTTTTTTTTCTGAATGTACATGTTAGCCTTATCTTTACAGTTGATGTTTTAGTATTCATTTGGGAGTTGGTTTTTTTATTCATTTTTTTCTGCTTTATGCTGGTAGTAGATGTATTGCTTTAGTCCATGTAATGTTTCAAGCAATGCCCACATTTCACCATTGAATTGATTGTGTGTGTGTGTGTGTAGGTTGTTGCTTGTTTTATGTTTTGAACATAATTATTTGAAGAATATGGCTTATATCATGCATTAACATATACTCTTTGTGTAATATTCGTAGACAATGGTTTTTCATGGCATCTGATAGATTTGTGATAAGCTAAGCAGTTTTTATGTCCTCCATTTTTTTTGCAGCCCCCTTCCCATTCCCTGTTATTCCAGGGTCCAAATTAAAGTTTTGTATGCATTATTTTAATGTATATAACTGTACACTTGAAACTGCGTTCGTTTTTACTTCTATGAAAGTCAGACTGAAATCCAATTTGCATGTAGGATGTTTTGGGTTTTTTTATATTGTTTTGATTTTGGGATGCAAATGTTATCAGCGATTTCCTTTCCCTGTGGCCCAGAACCCAGTTAAGCTTGTTGCAGAATCCCAACTTGAAATGTATGAAAGTTTAGATTTTCAAGGATAACTGAATTTAATTACCTGTAGAATATGATAAAAAACAAGCTTTGCTTTTTTCGAATGAAAGTGAGTTTCTCTAGAGGATCAGCAACACTGACAGTGTAGTCTGCAATGCTTCCACTTTCCTTCATTTCGGTCCTGAACAACATTGATAAATAATTATTGAAATGTTTGATAAAGTGGTGATCACACACCACTGACACTTGCCTAACAAACCGATTTTTTCCTGAGAAAAATACGTTATAGATGTTTGATGGAATAATTTGTCTTTGTAATCTGAGATTTTAAAAGTCGTATTAAAAAAGCGAACAAAAATCAGATGGTTGGTCATTGTGTCACTGCTGGTCAGAGCATTGGGAAAAGCCTACCTCCCCCTTCAGCAAAAAAGGCTGGTGTTAGGGTTGGGTAGCCGGCTTGCAGCTGAATTTGTTGTTAGTGTTTGCATTATTTTAATATATTATTTCATTTGAAGCTGTCTGCAATTTGATTTTTACCCATATGCAGCTGAAATGAAATAGAAAGGCAGCTTCAGACTAATTACAGAAAACCTTGTCAATATGTGATGAAATATCGTACATCTTCGTGCAAAAATCAAGACCAAAAATTAAAAATGTAAAATTGACCAAGGCCTTTGTTCGGAGCTTCATTCATAAATGAATGCTTAACAGACAGCGTGCACAAGATCTCTGATACCTCTACACCTTTTATCTGCTGTCTGTCTGCCTGTCTGTCTGCCTGTCTTGTCTTGTCTCGTCTTGTCTTGTCTATTCTTGTCTTGTCTTGTCGTGTCTTGTCTTGTCTTGTCTGCATGCGTGTCTGTCTGTATGCGTGTATTTGTGTCTGAATCGGTCGCTCTCTCTATCTCTCTGTCTCTGTGTCTCTCTATCTCTGTCTCTCTGTCTCTCTCTGTCTCTCTCTCTGTCTCCTCTCTGTCTCCCCTTCTCTTGTCTGCTAAAGTAAGGATGGGGGAATTTTACGATTTCCAAGGTCAACTTCAAGTACAGACGTACCAGTGCCTTAAACTCTATGGTGTATTTACACATGCAGATGATGAATTCATATGCGGGGTAAGGATCTTGTAATCTTATGTCAGTGTTAGGTGGGTTATGGAAACACGAACATACCCAGCATACACCCCCGAAGTCGGAAAGCAGCTACCTTCATGGTAGGGCAAGGAACGGTCACACACGCAAAGTTTCACATTGGTACACTGGGTGAAAAACGCAAAAAACAAACCAAAAAAGGAAAAAAAACAAAAACAAAACAAAGCTTGAGGACCAGGAAGGAGACGAATTTAATTTAAACATGTTATTATTTTATTTCATACCAGTTTGTGTCACGGCAGATTTCTCTGCGTGAAATTCGGGCTGCTCCCCCTGGGGAGAGCTCGTCGCCACAAGTGCAGCGCCTACACATTGTTTTATTTTTCCCCTCAGGGATGGTGTCTAAACACACCTGTGTGCATGATGGTTTTTTTTTTCTATAATTTTGTCATCCGCTCCTACCGGCACACGATAGCCTGCTCTTCCGAAAGGCGGAACGGGATTTGAACGTGTGCGCAAGATGTTCTGCGTGCGTTCGCACACGGGGCCTCGGTTTATAGTCTCATCCGAATGACTTTGACATTCAGTTCGATTTTTTCGTCAAACTGGGAAGAAAGGGCGAGGTTGGGTACAAACCCAGAAACTCATGGTTTACATATTGGCAGGCGAACGTCTTAACCATCCTACCCCCTTTCTTCAAGTACAGACGTACCAATGCCTTAAACTCTTTGGTTTGTTTTACACATGCAGATGATGAAATATGCAGGTTAAGGATCTTGTAATCTTATGTCAGTGTTAGGTTGGCTACATAAACACGAACATACCCAGCATACACCCCCGAAGTCGGAATGCAGCTACCTTCATGGTAGGGCAAAGAATGGTCGCATACGCAATGTTTTACATTGGGACACTGGCTGAGCAACACAAAAAAACTATTGAAAAAGAGCCCTGAAAAAAAACAACAAATAAAAGAAAGCTTGAAGAGCAGCATGAAAGACCAATTTCATTTAAACAATTTATTCTTTTATTTTGTTCCACTTTATGTCACAGCAGATTTCTCTGCGTGAAATTCGGGCTGCTCTCCCCGGGGAGAGCGCGATGCCACAAGTGCAGCGCCTACCCATTTTTTTTTTCCCTCAGGGATGGTGTCTAAACACGACACCTGTGTGCATGCTGGGATTTTTTTTGTCATCCGCTCCTACCGGCACACGATGGCCTGCTCTTCCGAAAGGCTGAACGGGGTTTTAACGTGTGCGCAAGATGTTCTGCGTGCTTTCGCACACGGGGCCTCGGATTTTAGTCTCATCCGAATGACTGTGACATTCAGTTCGATTTTTTCGTCAAACTGGGAAGAAAGGGCGAGGTTGGGTACGAACCCAGAAACACACGGTTTATATTTTGGCAGGTGAACGTCTTAACCATCCTGCCACCTGCCTTCCTTATTATCTCAAAAACTGATAAATTCTTGTGGGTTACAAGCCATACATGAAAAGTATATAAGACAAAATCGTTTGTTACAGAGGAATAACACAGAATAGTATGCAACCATTACCTCGGACACACTACAAGACAATACATCATTATACCAATACCAATACCTGCACTATAACAAAAAGTAATTCACGTGGTCACAAGCCAAAATACATAAAAAGGATACAGAGACATACAAATCACAAAAAAGTAATAACTTTCAATCTTTAAGAGCAGATATACACGCGTGCATGCACACACATACTTTCGCACGCACGTATCGTCACACCCCAATGCACAGATGATTAAAACATGTCATATAATAAGAGCACTATCAATTGGTAAGATGTACATATTACACATTATTAACGAAAAAACATAAGTAAGTAAAACAAAAAAGTGAATATTAAAAAATAAAAACGAAACTAGACACGCTGCACTTAGTAAAAGAAACGAACGTGAACTTTGCAATAAGCATCCCATACATCATGCCTTCCTCAGCTCTCTCTCTCTCTCCCTCTCCCTCTCCCTCCCTCCCTCTCTCTCTCTCTCTCTCTCTCCTCTCTCTCTCTCTCTCTCTCTCTCTCTCTCTCTCTCTCTCTCTCTCTCTCTCTCTCTCTCTCTCTCTCTCTCTCTCTCTCTCTCTCTCTCTCTCTCTCTCTCTCTCTCTCTCTCTCCCTCTCCCACGAAAGTCCTTCAGATGACATTATAAACCGAGGCCCCGTGTGCTAACACACGCAGAACATCTTGCGCACACGTTGAATCATGTTCCGCTTTTCGTAAGAGTAGGCCATCGTGCGATGGTGGGAACAGATGACATTTACAAAACTGCATAAACACGGGGACTGGATGTAGAAAAGCGCAAGAGTGCTTATCCCTTTGTCCTCGATACAAACGAATAAATCAAATCAAATCTCTCTCTCAAAAATCACCCCCCAAAAAAAAAAAAAAAAAAAAAAATTCATGACCAAAGGTCTAAATGGCTCATCGCATGTACTGTGACCATTAAAAGGGTATAAAAGTAAATAGTTAACTTTAAACTCAGACTCTTTAATCTGTACAGACCTCTTGCTTTGAACCAGGCAGCAATCTATTCATGGACCAATGAATCTCACCTGACTCTCTTTATGTCTCAAGAAATGTTGAGCAACCGATTTTTTCTCTGTTTTTTTTTTCTTTTTTAATTCATTTCAGAGGAAGCAGAGAGGGAGTTTCCTTGCTGCAGTATCCATTACTCTTCATAGCATTTTGCATTGTACACAAGTCTAAGTCAGGGCAAACTTCTCTCCATGAATAGCGGGCTGCTCTTCCCAGGGAGTCTGCTTGTCTGTCTGAGTCTCTGCGTACATATTTCAATATATAGTCAGTATATATATATATATATATATATATATATATATATATATATATATATATATATATATATATATATATATATATATTATATAATATAATATTTATATATGTCAGGAGAAAGAGAGAGAGAGAGAGAGAGAGAGAGAGAGAGAGAGAGAGAGAGAGAGAGAGAGAGAGAGAGAGAGAGAGAGAGAGAGAGAGAGAGAGACAAACAGACAGACAGACAGACAGACAGACAGACAGACAGACAGACAGACAGACAGACAGACAGACAGACAGACAGAGAGAGAGAGAGAGAGAGAGAGAGAGAGAGAGAGAGAGAGAGAGAGAGAGAGAGAGAGAGAGAGAGAGAGAGAGAGAGAGAGAGAGAGAGAGAGAACTGAACACTGAACACTGAAATTGTTTAATGTACATCGGCCTTAGACCACAATACACTTTCAGGGGCAAAAGTGGAAAGATGCAAAAAAAACCGTATAACTTTTCCGTAAACTTTGATAATGCTTTGCCATGATACCTTGGCGTGCACTCAACACATTACACTCTTGAATATATATCTTCCGAAATCATGACTAAATAAACAAACAAAGGCTGCCATTTTAAAACATACAAAATACAAACATCAAGCACATCGTACATCATGACAACAACAGAGAGAGAAGCAGAGAGACTCCGAGAGAAAGAGACACAGACACAGACACAGACAGACAAAAAAAAAACAGAGATGCAGTGAATCATTGGGGATTTGTTCAGCTTCCATGTAGCATGTTAAGCAAACATTGATCCCTGCCGATGCAATCAGTGAGGTTAACAACTTGACCCTTCACCCTGCAGATCAGCGAAATGATTGGTTGCTGACTGTCATATGATTCTTACAACATCACTCATATATACATCATCAGAATAATGCACTGAGAAGGTCAGACTGACTGTTGTATAGTACAAAAAACAACAACTCTGCTGTGACTAAGGTGTAATAATACTAACAATAATAATACATATTGCCTGGGCATCAAGATAATGCAAAAAAAAAAACAAATTCAATCTGAACTATTCAACATTCTTTTTTTTCACTACCACAAACATGCGCATGTACATAAGAAAATTCCCTCAATAAGTACAAAGAAAGTAGAAATAAACACCAGAATTATCATGCAATTAAAACCTCTTTTTTCAATCCACTAAACAAGTATATTATGGAAAAGCTTCCCCGAAATGTGCCAAAACAAAGAAAGCGGTAATAAAAGCCAAGAACTCTGATGAGCTATACCCTATAAATCCCAGAAATAAAAGTAAGAAGACACCATTACACTTTCCCCATCACTAGCCCCGCATCCACCCCCTCCCCAACACACAATCACACACACATGCAGGGCCCCATGCGGCCCTAAGCTTAGGCCATGAAGAACATTGCCTATGCCTATATCAACACTGAAATCCAGATCCTCAAATGTTCAGCACATGCTGGCTCCAATTTTTTTTTCTTTGTTTACTGCTCTTTTATTTTTTTCATAAATGTATGCCTCTGTCTCTATGTTTCTATAAGTTTCTGTCAGAGTGGATTGTGTCTTATTCTCTGTGTCTGTGTTTGATGACATTTACAAACCTGCATACACACGGGGACTGGATGTAAAAAAGCACAAGGGTGCTTATTCCATCATCCTCGATATAAAAGAATAAATCAAATAAATCAAATCAGTACTTATCTCTTTCTGTCTCCCTTTATCTGTCTCTGTCTCTGTTTGTCTCTTTGTATCTCTGTCTCCCTCTCCCTCTTTCCCACTCCCGCTCTATCTCTGCATCTCTATCTCTCCCTCTTTCCCTATGATTATGAATAAATCATATAGCTATCGAGGTTTATTTTCATATGTGTAAACAAGAGAGAGAGAGAGAAAGAGAGAGAGAGAGAGAGAGAGAGAGAGAGAGAGAGAGAGAGAGAGAGAGAGAGAGAGAGAGAGAGACAGAGACAGAGACAGAGAGAGACAGAGAGAGACAGAGAGAGACAGAGAGAGACAGAGACAGAGACAGAGACAGAGACAGAGACAGACAGACAGACAGACAGACAGACAGACAGACGGACGGACGGACGGACAATGAGACAGAGAGACAGGCAGACAGAAACAGAGAGAGACAGACATGCAGACAGACAGGCAGACATACAGACAGAGACAGAGACAGAAAGGCAGAGAGAGAATCGTAAACATACAGACTCACAGGCACACATACACACATACATGTACACAAACATATACACAGCCATACAGACTTAATCGATATTTTGATGGCAGGCATGCATGCAATGAATTCAGCAGATATGTATCTTTGCCAATGCAATCAGCCATGATAAATTCAAGTGTACACTTCAACCCAACAAGTTTACACTTTATTCCGACAGTTCAGCAAATATATGAGCTGCTGATAGGCCTGTACGTGTCAATCCAAAAATGTATCAATATACTAAGACCAAGAACAACTGAAGCTAACATTTACTGCATGTTCTTAAAATGCACACTAGCAAAACGAATCTATTCGCCAGCAACAAAACAATCTTAAGACATGCATGCTGCTGTTGAAAGAAGTTGATCATGTATTAAATATTTGGAGCTCTGCATTTGTGTCTCTATGCCTCTATTTTTCTTTGGATGTATAACTTTGTCTCTCTTCTCTCAAACTTATGCATGCACAAGCGCACATGCTGGCACATACTCATCCAGAACTGCGCGCGCAGATACACAGACACACAGACACACAGACACACAGACACACAGACACACAGACACACAGACACACAGACACACAGACACACACACATACATACATACATACATACATACATACATACATACATACATACATACATACATCCATGCACGCACGCACGCACGCACACACACACACATACACACATACATACATACATACATACATACATACATACATACATACATACATACATACATACATACATACATACACACACACACACACACACACACACACACACGCACCCACACACACACACACACACACACACACACACACACACACACACACACACACACACACACACACACACACACACACACACACACACACACACACACACACACACACACATAGGGGGACAGGATAACCCAGTGGTCAGAACATTGCGCTCGCAATTTGACGACCGGGTTCGATTCCCGTTAGAGAGGATTTTTGTCCTGGAGTTAACATCACTGCTGACTCCACTCCCCCCAAAAGTCCTTCGGATGAGACTATAAACCTAGGCCCCGTGCGCGATGGCACGCAGATCATCTTGCTTACACGATAAATCCTGTTCCGCTTTTCGTGAGAGTAGGCCAGTCTGTGCCAGAGAAAACAGATGACAGTATTTACAAAAAACTGCATACACACGGGGACTGGATGTAAAAAATGACATCAGTGTGTATTCCATTATCCTGAATATAAAAGAATAAATGAATAAAATAAATAAAAACACACGCACACACGCGCGCGCACGTGCGTACACACGCGCACACACGTGCACGCACACACGAAAGCACGCACGCCCCCCCTCCCCCCCCCCCCCCCCCCCCCCCCCCACACACACACGTCCACACATCTCTGTCAAAACATCCAGAAAGACAGACAAAACTTTATTCTTCCATCTTTGTCATCTTCGCCGTTAACCATTCGACCTTGACCTTCCGATAACAGCTTGCAGGAGACTTCACCCAAAATCGCAGCTGTCGTAAAGGGAGACAATTCATCGCTTTGCTCATGTCGCTTTTTTTGGACATGTTCTCTGGTGGCCTGTGCACAAGAAAGGTTACTGACTGCTCAATATCATTGGATTTTCGGGGGGATGGGGGGGAGGGTGGAGGGGGGTCGGGGGATGGCAGGAGGAAGAGGGGTGTTGAGTCTACTGGGTAAGCAGGATTTTGGTAACTGTGACGCTCCACCAGAAAAGGAGTCGCATTGCACCAGCGGTCAATTTTTTAGTTGTCGGCATGCTATTAATTTGCAATGAAATAGCTATACAATACAAAAAAACAGACTGAAAATTGAACAATTCTATCAAAAGTTACTACAAATTGAAATGGTAGACTGCATGAAATGTTAAAATGAGAAATTGACAAGTTTAGCATCCTAATAGGTTGTTCTGAAATCGGTGGCTGTGGGATTAAAACTCTGCAACAAATGCAATTGTACAAATTCTACAATACCATTTTCTGGCTATGTGGTTTATATAGCTGAGAAAAAAAAAGTTTGTCAACTTGATAATTATTAGCTTTAAGGAATTTCCTTCCATGGAAGTCGCTTTCTTGCAGTTATTTTTTATCCCTTCATGCTTTTGTAAAAGTCAATTCAAGATGTGTATGCTGTCAGTGTGAGTAATAAAAATTCGGTGACGATGAATATATAAATGAGGTTGCCTGAAAAAAAAAGAGAATTAATACGATATATAAATCATCTTTAAAATGAAGGGCATAGTTTAGAAAGAACGTATTCCAGTTTTTTTTTTTGTTTTTGGTCGTTCATTTTTGGGTGTATTGTTTTCTTTCGAGTTTTTGACTAAAAAATGTCTAATATTCTGCCTCAGTGTATTTGAACCAAAACGAGTGTGTTCTTGTTGAAAGTCTGTATAGAATCTCACACTGTCTTGTCTATAAATACATTTACAAACAGGGCAAGTATCAGAAAATATTTCTGGCACTTCTTTCGTAATAATGTGCTATCTCTGAGAAGAGCGAACTGAATGTTACACTAAGAAATCTTTCATCCTAGCACATGTTGCAGTGCAGTGACATACAATACAAAACAATTCGTTGCAATCCAAAGCAAGATGTTAGAATGCAAAACAACAGAGCATAATGCAATAAAATGCAATAATATATATATATATATATATATATATATATATATATATATATATATATATATATATATATATATATATATATATATATATATATATATATATATACGTAAGACAGCATAATACAATGCAAAACATCACAGTACAGTAACACCGTTTCAACGAAGAATATGAGGAAAACATTGATGATTTTTTCCCCTTTCTCAAGAACTTTTTCATGCTTCACATTTTCCACCTTTCTTCTGACCGCCTATCCTGTCTTTACTTCTTCTGTTTCTTGTTCTTGTTCTTCTTGTTCTTGTTCTTCTTGTTCTTGTTCTTCTAGTTCTTGTTCTTGTTCTTCTTGTTCTTGTTCTTCTAGTTCTTGTTCTTGTTCTTCTTGTTCTTATTTTTCTTCTTGTTCTTGTTCTTCTAGTTCTTGTTCTTGTTCTTCTTGTTCTTCTTTTTCTTCTTGTTCTTGTTCTTCTAGTTCTTGTTCTTGTTCTTCTTGTTCTTCTTTTTCTTCTTGTTCTTGTTCTTCTAGTTCTTGTTCCTGCTTTTCTTGTTCTTCTTGTTCTTTTTGTTCTTCTTCTTGTTCTTCTTGTTCTTGTTCTTGTTCTTGTACTTGTTCTTGTTCTTGTTCTTGTTGCTGTTTTTCTTTTTCTTCTTTTTCTTCTTTTTCTTCTTTTTCTTCTTCTTCTTCTTCTTCTTCTTCTTCTTCTTCTTCTTCTTCTTCTTCTGCTTCTTCTTCTTCTTCTTCTTCTTCTTCTTCTTCTTCTTCTTCTTCTTCTTCTTCTTCTTCTTCTTCTTCTTCTTCTTCTTTGTCGTCGTCGTCGTCGTCGTCGTCGTCGTCGTCGTCGTCGTCGTCGTCGTCGTCGTCGTCGTCGTCGTTGTCGTCATCGTCGTCGTCTTCTTTGCAATTGTTCTCTATTCTTCTTCGCAATTCGTCTTCGTTGTTGTCTCTTACTTCTATCCTTCCTCGTTCATAAAAGACAGAACTGCAAAGCCTTTTTGTAGCAAGTCTGTGAACAAATACCTATAGCTAAAAATGAAAAAGGCCAAAGCTATCGGAAAGTTGTGACACGCAATGTGTGGAAACAGTAATACAATACACAAAAAGCAGCAGCAAGCAACTTCTATTAACCTTGAAGATGCTGAGCAGAAGTAATATTTTTCTTTATATTGTTAATATCTTTGCCACTATTTCTCTGGGTCAGCAGGACATGCAGGAAATATCAGGTCGTGATATCTTTTCCTTTTTTGTGAAAGTTTATCTCTCTTTTCTTTTCCCTTTTCTTAGTTAGCTTTACACTTTTTCTTATCTCCATCTCTTTCTGTAATAAACCCTTTCTTGACTGTTTTTTTTCCCTTTTAGGTCGTTATTCTTCTCCTTTATATTTCACATCTTTCTTCCTTTATTTGCCTTAATGTATATTTTTTTGTTTTTAGTTTTTCAAACAAATATGTCTTTTGGTTAAAGCATTGGTTAAAAAAAAACAACAGTGTTGGCAATGCAAAAACAAAGAAGTAGTTCTACACGGAAACCAGTAATTCATTGCTGGCGACAGTTGCAGCTTCAAATTGTGTGGGATTTTTGTTTTTAAATTTCTCCGTTAGAGTTCTGAGGTTCACAAATGGTAAGGTTTTGGCGTATACAAGCTTTCTTTCCCCACCATTCAGGTAGCGTCACTCCGACTTCAGGAATGGTATTTAACACAGCATGTGAGCGCATGTGTTTTCTTTTTATTTTGTCATGGGGACAGAATAGCTCAGTGGTCAGATCATTCGCTTTCCCAAAGCTACAGTTAAGCAGCTTGGAGCGTGGATGGGTCACCGTTTGCGCGCCTTCGCTTTACAACAGTTCCACATTTCATTGAGCTGTAAATGGGTACCTGCCCTCTTTAGGGTCAGGGAAGGTAATACAGCGAGGGAGAGGAGATGAGCACTGCCCTCAAAATGCTGGCCACAAGCAAAACTGAGGTCTCTGTCTCGCTCCCCTACGACCACATAGGCTATGGGGCACCTTCACCTTTTACCTAATTTTGTCATATGTTCCTACGGTAACGACATGGCCAACACTTCAGAAGGACAGAATGTATTTTTAAGTGTGCGCATTCGCACATAGGGCTTTGGTTTATAGTCTTTACCCAAAGAACTTCGTAAGTTTGGGAAAAAAAGTCAAGGCTTGGAATCAAACCCACATTTGTCGGGTTTATGTGAATGGCAATGTCATTGTGAAGGTTATATATATATATATATATATATATATATATATATATATATATATATATATATATATATATATATATATGCAGAGAGAGAGAGATACATAGAAACATAGATATATACATAAATACAAACATACATACATAGATTTATAGATACTTACATAGATACATACATATATATTTAACATTGAAGCTGACATTGGTTACGTATATGTTTAAAAATAGGAGATCTTCAAATCTGCAAATATGTTAACTCCTTTCAGTTCTTTTTCTCATTTTCTAACCACTGCTAACAGATAGTGAAACAAATTCAAAAAAAATGTTTTACAAGCATTTACAAAAAAAAATAAAATGTTACCTTCATTTAGAAAAAAAAAAACTAAATAAACTGTGGTGAATTTATGAACATCTGTTATATCTCTCAGGCTACTGCTACAAATGTGCATACCTAAAAAAAAAACTTCAACAGACAATTTATGTTTTACGGTGGTAAAATAAAAACATAGGAAAGAATACAGTCACTGTCACAACGTCTATCGTGGAAAACAAAAGACGACAAATCCTCCCTTGCTACAGAAAAGGGACAAAGAAAAGGAGAAAACGCACAAAAAGACTGAAACAAAATCTAAAAGAATGCATAAAAAACAAAAATAGTAAAGAAAAAGATGCTGACAAAAAATAAAAAGCCGAATCAAAATGCAATGAAATGTTATGAAAGGAAATGTCATCATATAATTTAATCCCTCTAAACATCTCTTTCACCCAAGAGACAAAAGTGAAGAAAAAACTATACAAAATCCACCTTTGCTAGCATTCTGATTCTTTAAAGACAAAAAAGGAAATAAATGCAATAACATTTGCTGAATATGTCACAGAACCCTTTCGCTGTGGAAGAATCCTTGACAATTTTTTTTCGGATTTTCATGTTATCTGTCTTAGCTCTTTTTTTAAATAAGTATTTCATCGGCAGTTTCCCTTGTGATGTTTCTGCTGATATATGAAAGATATTACAACAATGAGGTAGGGGTGCAAGGAACACAAAGCGCCAATGCCAGAAAAAAAAAATGCCTTCCTGGATTTTTCGTGCTTGTTTGGCTTTTTTGTATTGCTTTAAATCTGTTTTTTGGTCTTTTTAAGCTTGTGTGTGTTTCGAAGGAAAGTGTGTCTGTATGTGTGTGTGTGTGTGTGTGTGTGTGTGTGTGTGTGTGTGTGTGTGTGTGTGTGTGTCCAAGAAGGGGATGTTGTAATGAATTACGATTTGTTTGTAGCGTAGGATTGCTTTTCTGCATGATGTCTGTTTGCAGAGTAAGAGAGAGAGAGAGAGAGAGAGAGAGAGAGAGAGAGAGAGAGAGAGAGGAGAGAGAGAGAGAGAGAGAGAGAGAGAGAGGATGAGAGAGAGAGAGAGAGAGAGAGAGAGAGAGAAGAGACAGACAGACAGACAGACAGACAGACAGACAGACAGACAGACAGACAGACAGACAGACAGACAGACAGACAGACAGACAGACAGACAGACAGACAGACAGAAAAGATGATTTGATACATTGATAGGCGTGCATGTAAGGAGTTAAGCAAATGTTTATCTTTGCCCATGCAATCAGCGAGGTAACCAGTTTACCCTCTAAGCTTTCACTTCAACAAATTGATGGCTGGCTGACTGGCATGCTATGCAAAAAAATGTAGAAAATCGCCGATATATAACAGAATGTTCTAGGGAACTGGGTTAAAACATGCAATTATTTATTTATTTTATTATTTATTTATTTATTTAGTCATGCATATGTTTATCTAGTTATTTATATTTATTAGTTCGTTCATTTATTCATGTGTTTGTTTATTTATTCATTTAATTAGTTATACCATCTATGTTATAGTACATTTTTTCTGTGTGAAAGTCGGGCTGATCTCCCCGGTTAGAGCGCGTGGCCACAAGTGCAGCCACCCCCCCCCCCCCCCCCCCCCCCACACACACACACAGATACACAAACACACACTGTATTAGTTTTCCTATCAAAGTGGGTTTTTTTTCGACATAGTTGTGCTAGTCACAACCCTCTTGTTGCTTTGGGTTCTTTTAGTGCACTGATCAATTACGTGTAACACACGTGACCTCGGTTTGTCGTGTCACCAAAGAGACTGGCACTCAGACCACCACACATGGTGTAGTGGATGGTGGGGGGGGGGGGAGTTTTGGGCCCAAATGATATTCAAACCACTGCACACTCTGACCCGGACTCTTCGCTTTATAGACAGGTGCGTTACCACCGATCCACTTTAGTGACTTTACTCCTAACATTATTTTTGTTATAATGTTCATTTCAAGTTTTCTTTCCAATACAAAACCAAGGTTGTCAAACGAAGATTAACTTGAAGTTAATGTGCTCATTTTGATGTGAAATTCAAAGCAAGTTAACCCTCAAATAAGGTCAAAGGTAAAGGTAGTAGCATGAAACGGTATTGTTGCCTAACAGTTTGTAGATTCTAGTTCTGAACTATACAGTATCTACGATCGTATAAGACCTGTTTTGGGATAATGTTTTATGACATTTCTGTTTACATTTTGGGGCGATTTTTCTACCATTCTGACTGACAAAATCTTAGAGTGGAAATGTTTTGGAATGCCTACCTATCATACTATTTTGTGTGGACATTTTCATGCATTCTTCTCTACATACACTACACTACACTACACTACACCAGCCCTCAGAGCAAGAATGATGGTCAGAATGATGCAATTATAAAACCATAAATCCACCCCTCTTGGGCCTCTTTGTCTCTGCCCATGTAATGCTCTTTGGCTTTATCCGAGTCTGTTTCTGCATCTGTTTGTCTATGTCTGTATGAATGTTTTCTTTCCTCCACCACACACATAATGCACTCATTTATGCATGGATAGCGGCCCCGTGTGGAAGCGCACGCAGAGCATTTTGCGCACACGTTGAATCCTGTTCAGCTTTTCGAAAGAGTAGGCCATCATGTGCCGGTGGGAACAGATAAGGAAAGTGCATACACCCGGGACTGGATGTGAAATAGCACACGACTGTTTATTCCATTATCCTCGATATAAAAGAATAAGATCGATAGGTAGAATTAAAAAAAAATAATAGAACACATACACATTTATACAAACACACTTATGAGCACACAGGCGTACAAACACACGTAGACATACACACACATACACACACATACACACACACACACACACACACACACACACACACACACACACACACACACACACACACACACACACACACGCACGCACCACCCCCACCCCCCACACACACAAACACACACACACACACACACACACACACACACACACACACACACACACACACACACACACACACACACACACACACATACACGCGTCTGAAACTATCATAGAAGGGAAATAAGACTTTACCGCCCCCCCCCCTCCCCCCCCCCCACCACTGTCCTACTCTCCTCTTCCACCCTTCTACACCATTCTCACCATTTAACATTCGACCTCGACCTTTCTTCCCCTCCCCCGCTCCTAAACGCTGGCAAGCGACATCACCCACATCGCAGCTGCTGCAAAGGGAGACAATTCATCGATTTGTGTTTGTCGCTTTTAGGGGGGCAAACTCTCCTGTGACCTGTGCAAAAGAAAGGTCACTGACTGTTCATCTGCCTCAGCTTTTCTGACGGGAGTTGAGCCCGCTGGGTAAGCGGGAGGATTTTGGTACTAGCAGTTCTGTTCTCTGGAGTCGTTGGTTCGAATCTCTATGGGGTTTTTTGGGGGGGGGGTTGATTGATGTCATATGTATACTAGAATTATTATAGAAAATAGCCAAGATTTGTTTATGATCAAGGTGCCAATTATCTAACCTAGGTGAGCGTCTCACTCAGTTGCACTCTGCAAAGAAACTTCTCTCATCATCAGTAGAGGGCTTTACTGATGGCTTCCCCCTGATATCAGCCCGGAACAAGCACCACTGACCACCAGCAAAGTGACCCAGCTGCAGTACAGGGATGGACTTTCTGACTGGTGACCTGATATTGGGGACGGGATAGCCTGGTGGTCAGAGTGATATGTTCGGGATCTGCTGACCCGGGTTCCACTCTCGTTCAAAATGATTTTTCCTCAGGAGTTAACATCAGTGTCGATTCTAGTCCCCTCAAAAGTTCTTCGGATGAGACTATAAACTGACGTCCTTTGTGCGAACGCACGAAGAACATCTTGGGCACACGTTAAAACACGTTACACTTTTCAGAAGAGTACGCTGTGTGCCACTGGGAACGGTCGACAAAATTTACATTACTTCAAATTTAGGGCAGAGCTCTATGTGGTCCTCTGACCTCAAGAATACGACATAAGGAACTGGGTGTGTGTGTTGAGGCAGAGAGATTGAAATGAGTGTTGTAGGAACAGCCGGGTAAAATGGTCAAAGAAGCTGAGGCAGCAGAAAGAAAATGCTGAGTGGAATCTTAGATAGTGGGAATTTGCCGTGAAGCAAGCTGCACTAGGAATTTGGAAAAAAAAAAACACCTGCTAGTTATTATCACATAGTGTACCTCAGTGGTCAGAACTCTCACTTTTCCCAAAGCTAAGGTTAACCAGCATTGAGCGTGGTTACCAACTAGATGGGTAACCGTTGGCGCGCCTTGGCTTTAGTACAGTCCCTTGGTTCACCCAGCTGTGAATAGGTACCTGTCCTCTTTAGGGTCAGGGAAGGTAAAGCGGGGAAGGAGAGGAGATGGGTGCTGCTCTCAGCATGCTGGCCCCTAGAGAAGCTGAAGTCTCTGATGCCTCGGGTTATGGGACACTTTTACCTTGTATCTAAAATAAGTAAGCTGACTGTGCCATACGAACACCTGTGCAATACATACGCCTGCGCAATACGTACGCATTGCAATATTTCAGTAAATTGTTTCATGTCTGTGTTTGTGTTTTTAAAAGTTTGGGAACATTCTAGTGTAGAGAATTCGGGTGGTTTTTTTTTAACAAGTTGCCCTTATATCGAATGCTGTTTGGGATGTTGGTGCACAATGCATATCATATTCCTTAGGGTAAAAATGTTAGATGACAGGGCAGTTTTTCATTAATGAATTGTGTGTATATTCTTCTATACATTTGAAAACTAGCATGCACCCATTCGTGTAAACACGCCTCAACGCAACACACACACACACATAACACACACACACATCACACGCACATACACGCGCACACACACACACACACACACACACACACACACACACACACACACACACACACACACACACACACACACAAAACACACACACACTCACACACACACACAACGCCCCCCACGCTGAAGACAAAAAAGAAAGACAGAAAGGAGAATGACGAGAAAAGAAAGACAAAATCTCCAAGAACTAAACAAACCTGAAGGAACTTGTGCAAACTTTCCCTAATCGGTAAGCGGACAAGGTCTCCGGGAGGATGAAATGACGTTAAGTTCCTGGGGCAACGTCCAAGAGAGACAGAGAAACAGACAGATAGATAGACAGACAGACAAAGAAAGATTGAGAGACACACACAGGAGAGAGACAGAGAAACAGACAGATAGATAGACAGACAGACAAAGAAAGATTGAGAGACACACACAGGAGAGAGAGAGAGAGAGAGAGAGAGAGAGAGAGAGAGAGAGAGAGGAGAGAGAGAGAGAGAGAGAAGAGAGAGAGAGAGAGAGAGAGAGAGAGAGAGAGAGAGAGAGAGACAGACACACAGACACACAGACACACAGACACACAGACACACAGACACACAGACAGACACACAGAAACTAAGAGATAGACAGACAGACACACAGACAGACAGAGAGACATAGAGAGACACATAGATAAACAGAGACATCCACACACACACACACACACACACACAACACACACACACACACAACACACACACACACACACAAAGAAGAGAGAGAGAGAGAGAAAGAGAGAGGGGGAAGAGAGAGAGAGAGGAGAGGGGAGAGAGAGAGAGAGAGAGAGAGAGAGAGGAGAGAGAGAGAGAGAGAGAGAGAGAGAGAGAGAGAGAGAGAGAGAGAGAGAGAGAGAGAGAGAGAGAGAGAGAGAGAGAGAGGAGAGAGAGAGAGAGAGAGAGAGAGAGAGAGTAGGAGAGAGAGAGAGAGGGGAGAGAGAGAGAGAGAGAGAGAGAGAGAGAGAGAGAGAGAGAGAGAGAGAGAGAGAGAGAGAGATTATACCTCATAGTCTAGAAAACAGTGTGGGCATCACTGAAGATTTTGCACCCAGCTTTCTCCACTCTTTGCAGTTGCTATCTTTCGGTTTTTAAATATAGTCCAGTCCACTGTGTGATTAAATAATAAAAATAGGAATACATAAGATAATACCAAGGGAAAATGGAGCTTGTCTTTTTTGCAGCAAATCAGAAGACCAGTTTCATTTACAAGATTTGTTCATTTTTTTCATACCGAATACAGAGAAAATCTGTTGATAAATGGGAAAGAAATTGTCAAAGAACATACGAAACATGTAGACAAATAAAGCAGTATAACTGTAGCATAAAATCATCAGGCTGAAATAACTCATCATGTTTATACCTGTTCTGAAAAAAAGTAAAGTGCAACCTGATTTGTCTTTCCTTATATTGACATCATCTTAGACACCGTGAGTAGTAAATAATTCGTTGTTATGCATATGATGAGTTTATTTTGTTGTGTCCAGTTCGTCTGTGTAACTTTTACGACAAAAGTATTTAGGATAAGATCTGATTTGGAACATCGACCGTTCGCACGCCTTGATTGCAGTACAATTTCCCAGTTCACTCAGATGTAAATGGGCACATGCCCTTCTTGGTGACAGCTAAAGTAAAGCAGCGAGGGAGAGGAGATGGGCGCCGCCTTCAATATGCTGGCCCTAGAGAAGCTGAGGTATCTGACCCCTACGTTCACCTAGGTTACTGGACACATTTACCTGTTGGTATTTAATTCTGATTCTCTGATGATGTCTTCCCATTTTTATTTATTCATTTATCCTTTTTTCTTTTATATCAAGGATAATGGAATAAACACTCATGTGTTTTTTTTTCCATCCGATCCCAGTGTGTATACAGTTTTCTTAATATTGTCATATGTTCCCACCGGTACACAATGGCCTACTCTTATGAAAAGCGGAACAAGATTTA